>PVIR01005840.1:44152-69683 GCA_004026965.1 Petromus typicus
AAACTCACATCACAATCCTCCTGCCTCTGCCTCCCGAGTGCTGGGATTACAGGCGTGAGCCACCACGCCCGGCACTGTGGTATGTGGTACTGGTTGCTGCTGGGTGTGGGTCTCCACACCCAGTATTGTTATGTGGTTACCGGGGAATCGAACCCAGGCCCTTGCGCTTGCAAGACAGGCGCCAGAACCACTGAGCTAAATCCCCAGCCCCCGAAAAGAGATTTTTTTTTTTTTAAAAGTACTTTAGCTAAGTAAATTGTAATTGAACCACAGTTAAAGTCTGACAAAAAATGAGCAGAAATCTTTGTTAATAAATAACTTATTCAGATCAGGAAGAAATCTATCAAAACCCTGATCTCCAAAAGCCCATTCCATAGCCATGTTCTTTTGGTGTCCAGAACAAAACAGAGGATTGTTATACTTAAAACAGTAGCTTGAAATTCAGTTGTTTTAAAGTTATGTTTGTGTACAATATTTATAGAATGACCCTCCTTCTGAAGATCCTTTGAAGCACTTGAGTTCTTACGCTGGGTTTGCCAAGTGTCACAAGACTTCTGTTTCTCATCATTCAGAACAAGGTATTTTGACTATGAATTCCATTAGTAAACATACTTACTTGAACTTTAAATATATATACATCAGGCATTAAATATGAATGTCAGGAGTTCAGACACCCAACACTATAGTCCGTAATTGTTACTATAACTGTGAGAATGTCATGTAATCTTAGCATTCTAATATTCTTTACAAGTTGTTCAGTCCTTAAAGATGAAATGTAAGGACTTGCTCTTTTACAGATCTGCTGATTTTAATTTCTGTAAATTTAATCTGTCATTTATTCAACATATTTTCTTAGTTCAACTTTAAAAAAGCTAATGTATTTATTTATTCAGAAAGCCTTTCTGGCTTAATTGTATTAATTAAAATAGCCATACTTTGAAAAGTCTCCCCCAGCAGCATCATATACAACCATTATTTCTGTCAGTATCTAAAATTTTATATGCATGACTATACAAATCTTGTCTACCTCTTTTAGACAAAAGTTAGTATCTCCTACTGATTACCACTAAGCTTTCACCTTCTTTATCTTGATATTTCCACATAAAATTATATATGCCCATAATTGAAAAGTGAAGTAGTTTATAAAATCTCTTTAAGAAGAACAGTCTTGCCTTATCCCTTTCACCATTACTTCTTTCAGCCTGTTTTAAAATCCTGAATTCAACAGGATTCACACGGTGGGATCATTACAGGAGCGCAAGTTGCTTTGACATGCAAAAGTACAATTACTATGATGCATAATGATAGCAGATTACAGGAGAAAAATCCTAAGATCATTTCAGTAGCTGTAGAAAAAGGCAGTGGTTAAATTCTACATCTAATGATGATTAAAGCTCTCAGTACTATAAGAATAGAATGAAATTCCTTCATCACAGTAGAGTCCATCTATAAAAAATTACATTTTATTTCATAGTGAAATACTAAAATTTCAAATTGAATACAAGACAAAGATTCTGACAGAAATACATATGTTTTGGAGGTGGGGAAAGAATCAGGGTGAAAGAGAAGGATAGGTTAAAAGATGAGAAGTAATCAAGATATATATTCACATGTATCAGTTCATACATACATATGAACATGAATATGATGTAAACATACACTAAAAAGAAGATAGATTTTGTTTGTTTCTGTTTTAGAGTATATAGAACAGTAAGGCAAATAAGTAAAAGCAGTCACAGCTTATGAGGGAAAAATTAAAGTACCTGATAGTATTTTAAGATATTACTGCATCTTCATATTTCAGTTTTAGAACACATTTATTAACCTTCTAAACAAAGCAAGGACTGAGCTTCTTTTCCCGTTGTTTGTTCCCAGAACACACACACATAAACACATGTACCTTTTCCCTTTTCCATCAGTATAGTGCAATTGTCACCCTTGATTCTCTGAATTAACTGAATTTCTTCAAGATAAAGTTCATTTAGGATAATAGATAAGATATGACATCACACATGTCTTACACGGGAGAGGGTGGATTACTCGTTGTAGGAAGAGTTTGTTTAAATACATTACTGTGTGTCTGCAATTTGAAAATAAAGGTAGCTTTAGAAAATAAGTGAGAAGTCTTCTGTATACTTCTGTGGGAAATCTCTAGGTCTGCAGTTTAAAAACTGGATTGGGGATACAGTTTAGTGGCATCATGCCTGCCTGGCAAGCACAAGGTCCTGAGTTCGATCCCTGGTACCGCAAATAAAAAAGGTCTAAAAACCAGCAAGCCAAGCACACTGTCATAAACCTAGTGTCACAGTGATTCAGGAGCCTGGATTAACCGAGGTATAGTAGCTTTACTCTATCTTTGGGAAGAAAGGTAAAGCCCAACAACACCAAAACCTGAAAATAAATTCTGCAAAAAAGGGGAGAGTAGTGTGGTGATCTGCACATCAAAAAATGTCCTTCAGAACATACGCTAATCACCTTGACTCCCAGTGAGGGTGATTTGGAAACAGGAGAGGACCTGAAAGACTTAACTTTGTACTCTTTTGTTTCTTGACACCCTTTCATAATAACTAAGTTGAATAGTTTATTTCAGTAATCAGCCTCATGTAATTCTTGTGTCCTGCCCCTGGAAGTACTTTGTGTTTGGTTAATCAGCCTTAACAGAACTTTTAAAGTTGCCTGGTATTACATCTTCACATTTTCTTTTAGCAGGTAGAAGAACTTCTGCAGAAGACAAACCTGAGGTAGATTCCAAGGCAGCATTACTACCGGTTGGTACATTTCAATTAGATGATGACATATTATTCAGTACATATTTATTAAAGAAGAGCTACACGGTGGCAGTATTTGATATGGAATTATGACAAGTTTTCAAAAAAATGTACCTCATAAAACTGACATCAGAACATGGTGGCAGTTATTCAGAAGTTTTTCCTGCACAGAACACATGGGAATGTTTAAAGAAAAATTTAAGCAGAAGAAAGGCAGGATCTTCTTTTGTTTGAATGCCACTTGAGGTGTAATACTTGATTTTGCAGACTCACAAGCAAGACAAAATAATTCTAGAGAAGACAGAAAAATTACTCCTTTATACTAAACTACAAAGAAATCAGCATTCATAATTACACACAATAAGATGCTCCTTGAGAGAGTGCATTGTTAAACATCATGTTGTTAAAGTTATTTCAGTAGGGTGAGGAGTTTGTCAATGCAGAGCTTCAAGTAGCAGATCTGCTTTCTGTAGGGATCCACCCTGAATTTGGGCTGCCCGGTATTACAACATAGTCCCATTGAAGATAACTGTGACACATGTCAGAAAACTCACATCAGCATAAACAGTGTTGGATTTCTTGTGGATAGAAGTACTGGCTTTAAACTATAAAATAAGTATACTTAAAGTGATGAGAAACAAGGAAAAATGTTATAAAATATGAGGGAAGGAAAAAATACTATTCAAAAATAACCGACAGATCTTAAGGGGAAAAAAAAAAATTCAACAGAGATTGGATAACGTGAGGTGTTCCTAAAGAGAGAATTAATAAACTAGACCAGAATGCATTATGGATGCAGTTAGAATTAGATTAAAAATATGTTATAGAAAACAGAAGTGAGAGATACATCTGACTGTGAGAATGTGGAATTTGAAATGATTCAAAGGGCTTAAAATTTTCCAAATGGGTGTATAAAAATTTACATTCAGATATGAGTGCCAAACTGGCAAATAAAACATCCAAGCATACCTTGGAACATCACTATAACTCTGCAAAACAAAGCTGTATGTGTACATGTACAGAAACTGCAGGGAAATATGCCCACATAGCTTTATAGAGTGCATGTCTTGGAGTATTCAGTTTGCATGATTTTAAGTTTACTGTTTGTGCTTTTGATGTTCTTTTGGCAAGGGGCACATATTTTTAGATTCATTGAATAAATGTGTATTTTGGGAGAATAAAGTTGTCAATAGAAACAAGGAATTTGAAAAACTATGTGGTAGAGAATGACACTCCTGGAATTCTTTGTCCCCCCTTGTAGTTTTCACAAACATTTTAAATTCAGTTGTGTGAAGCAAAAACGTCATAGGGTGTTGTCAACCCCATTTTCTTAAAGCATAAGAAATGAGGCTGGGGAAGTACTTTAGGAGCAATTCTTGACTACCACATGAGAGGCCCTAGATTTGATCCCACGGCACTGTTTAAAAAACAAAAACAACAACAGGGAAAAACTACAGTTGTTTTACAATTATTCTTAGTTTAGAGGTTTTTTGACTTTAAGTTGTTCTTTGTGTTTGTCTTTGCCTACAGGATTGGTTACAGGATAGACCATCAAACAGAGACATGTAAGTAAGCCTTTTCTCATGAAAATCATCATTAATGCTAAAATCTTCGTAAAGGTGATATCGTTGCAGTTTTACTCATTTTGTAGGGTGAGGAAAGCTTCCACCCAGATTTCATTTTAGCATGAAAATCATCATTAATGCTAAAATCTTTGTAAAGGTGCTATCATTGAAGTTTTACTCTTGAGTCCTATTTCCAACTTGCTCTTGAATAAATGTATTGAGAGACCTAGTCTGAGATTACTTTTGCAGTTGATTAATTTCTCAATTAGTTATCTAATCAGAACTTGCAGTTGCTTTTGGGAAACCCTGTGGTTAGAGCAGGGATGCATAGTGTACAGGAGAGCGCCAGCACACAGGAAGAGTCTCTAGAAAGCCGCTGTGATGATCCAAAACCAGACAGAGACAGGAAGCAATCTGACAGGTGATTGTTGACAAAATGTAAATTTTTTTTTTTTTTTGGTACAGAGTAGACATAGACAAGAATCAAAAGATATCCTCTGTTTCTTGCCTAGGAATTTAGTATTTTACAATTCCATCTACCTTAAAAGACTTGTTTTGGCTTTCCTGTGATCCTGGCAGCATGGTAAAGTTGATCTGTGATAGTCTACTTGAGAAGGGAAGCCAGTCTGAGGAAATTATATGTTCTGTCTGTAAATCAGAAATAGATGTGAATATATAAGAAGATTAACCATATGCTACATAGATGAGCCAGTGTTCAAACTGAGTGCCCTCTCCCTGAGTGGCATTTAGAAGATCCACCTGTAGTCACACCTATTCTGGGATCATTGTCTTCTGTAAGCAAAGCCATGAGATACTGAAATACAGAGGAAGTTGATGTTAATTCTAGTGGCTAATGAAGAAACGTGTAGGTTGCTGACCCAAAGAAGTTCATAGGAGATTGTGATTTATCAGCATTCTCACTGTGCTGAGAAAAGCATACTATTAGCAGTAGGTAAATGACTAATGATAGGGTTAAAACATTTGCTGTAAGACAGTGTTTATTATTAAGATCAACCTTTGATCAGTGGCATATTAGAACTAGAAAGACTGCAGTGGCCCTCTTCCCAAAGTCCTATTTGGATCTAAACTTTGAAGTGCTGAACGAGGTTACATAGCTATATAGTGGGTGAGCTAAACTGAAACCTTTTTGTCTGGTTTAATTTTCTTTTCATTTGTTCAGGGGCTTATAGCTAAGAAATTGTCTTAAATCAGAGGAGACATTGGATTTGGACTTTTCAGCAATGTTGAAAGGATTTAGGAAACTCTTTGAGATGAACTAAATTCTTTTTACGTAAAGGGATATACATGAGTCTTTGAGGGGGCTGCAGCTAGAATATTACCACTTGTGTTTAGATGTCTCTACAAGGCCTTATTCATGGGTGGGGCCCTTTCAGAGTTGGTTGGATCTGTAGTGTGAGACACTAGGATTGCTTCATGGTGCATGCTAGGCTCAAGGGCACTAGGATTAAGGGTATAGGTGCTACCTGTCCTTAATATCCTGAATAAGATATAAGAGATAGAGCTGTGGTCCTCTCTTGCTTGCTTTGCTACCTCCTACCCGCTATGATCTGTCTCCTCTGCGATGCCTGTCTGCTCTCTACCCTGCCTTGGAGCCAGCTGATTATGGACTGAAACCTCTATGATCTGTGAACCAAATAAACCTTTCCTACTTTAACTTGTGGGTATGGGGTATTTTGTCTCAGCAAGGAGAAAAGTAAGACACCGTGTATAAAGTAATATTAACTCAGTCATCAAGCATTTGCCAGTGTGTGTGAGGTCCTAGGTTCGGTCTCTAGGGCAAGAAAGGAGACGAGAGCCTGTACATATCTATGTGTAGATTCTGAGATGCCCAAAGAAAAATGGCAGCTATTCAAGCAAATCTGAATCTGTCAGATCCTTTGATGATATTTAATTAAATAGTTATGACTACTTTATAAATTCCAAAAATTAAATGATAATTAAAATTGTGGCACAGCTGACATTTTTCTTATGTTTCTTCAGGCCATCTGAAGAAGGAACATTAAATGGTGAGTCCTTATACTAGATTGGATGTGAAAAAAAATGAGTAAGTGTACTATTAATGTGTAGCATATTATTTAATGGTAATTAAGAGTTGGAAAATTCTTCTTTCATGTACTTCTTTAACATAGATGTGTCACAAACACATAGCCCATCCTGTGAATGTGATCTCTTGTGTTACCAACCCTTCTTCCCTGCTGCTCAGCCTGCTTTCTCTAGTGTTTCCTAGTTAGTGAGTGATACTCTTTCAAAGTCAGCTGCGTGAAACAGCGTGCATGACCCTTAACCACCCACCTTCTCATTCATGCGGTTGTATTGCGTGGTGTAGGTGCGTGCAGAGTGTAAGAGTTGTAGAGTCAGGAAGGCTTGCACCCAGATTTGTGGACATTCCTTCTGTATGTCTCTAGAATCCACTAAATAAAAGAGGGCCAAGGGTTTACCTCAGTGGTGCTGTGCCTGCCTGACAAGCCCAAAGTTCGGTACCAAAAAGAAGGGTTAGAGTCCACCAGTCCACTCTCCATCATCCCGCTGCTCCTTTCACTTCCCACCGTCCTTTTAAACATCGTGCTGGACTATTAGTACGCACACGGGATAGTGCACGGGGGCCTCAGTGAATTCTCCCTGATGATACCTGTGGCACTGACGCCCGGACCAGAGTATTTTCCCTATCCCAGCTCTTTTGTGGCTTCTTTTTCAGTCCCTATTTCTTTTTAACATAATGAACTAGTTTTGCTGCGTGTGTGTGTGTGTGTGTGTGTGTACACTATGTAAGTGGAGTCACATGACACGCACTGTGTCTGGCTTGTTTTGTCATATTTTTGTGAAATGTATTATTGTTGTTGATAGAAGCAGTTTGTGTATTCTTTATAGTGTTTCCTTGTGTGAACACACTGATTTTATCCGTTCTGTTTTGATGGGTATTTGTAGGTTCCAGTGTGTGGTTGGTTTGATTTCTGTTGCTGTGAACCGTGTGGTGCTGTTCATGTTGTTTGGCAAACAAAATATTTACTTTGTGCCAGTTGCATGCTTGAAAGTGGAGTTGCTAGGTTCTAGGGTTCAGAGGTAATAATTCCTGTCAGATAACTTTTGAGAATGGTTAAGCCAGCTTCGCTCCCGCCAGGCTTCTAGTGTGTGTTCTACACACAAAACAATACTCGTAGAAGATTGACCTGGGCAGTCCCTGCTCTTCTCTGCGTGGCAGTTAGGCTCCCGACAGTTACTCCCTGCTTCTGTAGCTGCACCTCTTCTGTGCCTGAATTGACGCCCTGGGCTTTACATGAGGTCCTTGTGGAGAATCATTTGCCTGATGACACTTACCCGTGGAGTTAGAATATTTGGTGCTGAATATTTGGGCCAGATATTCAAGGGCTGTTCTGATTTATAGATAATTAGTCCTGTTTTTACTAACCTGCTTGCAGCTTCCCAGTATAACCTGTAAACATTTTCATGCCTTTGAATACGTAACCCCAAAAACCACTGCCTTGTGAATTACTCTGTTCCAAATCCTATTCCTTTGAGACCACTTTGAACTTTGAGCAGCCAGGAGGCAGTATCTCCTTTCTGTTCTCCTAATCACTGTGGACGCACACACACCACAGTTAAAACTGTTGGCTACCTTCTCCCCGGAGAGAATGACTACCTTTTCATTTGTATCTAGAAACTTAGCATACAGCAGACCTGACTCATTCTCCATCTTTCTCTTCTTACTACATTTAAAAGTGAAATTCCACAGAAATATAAGTGATACAAGAGAGGCTCTTCACAGTGTGTTTCACTTTCCGGAAGTTCATCTCCTCGTGGTAAACCTGCTAAAATACTACCATGGCTACAGTGCCTTTTTCCAAAGGTCAGACCTGAACAGAGTTTTTCTTTTGAGTGGAGGAGTGGAAGCATGCTGTCCTGGCATGAACTGGATGAGCGGGAAGGGTCACACACACTGCTCCCTGGGTTTGGGACACATAGGCACTGCTCTGGCTTAGGGAGCAGGGTAGCATGGCACATGAACAGCACTTTTGTGACTCGGTGTTCTGTTTTTTGAGTAAGGTACATGAAGTTGAAAATGATTGTAGGAGAAAAAAAAGTTAGGCTTCACTTAGTAATTTTAAAATGCTATGATTTGTTTGTCATTTTGTATATTTAGGTCTTGCCTCTCCGTTTAAGCCAGTGGTGGATACAAATTACTACTATTCAGGTCAGTAATGCTAAAACAGAATTTAGTAATACTTTGTACCATTAGAGATTTCATTATATTTTTTCTCATTTATGTGCAGCTGTGGAAAGAAATAACTTGATGAGATTATCACAGAGCATTCCATTCACACCTGTGCCTCCAAGAGGTAAAGCCAGAATAAAAGGGAAGCAGACCCTGCCTTAATTTTTTTAGAACATGGGTGGGGAGAGAAAGAAGAGGGTTCATAATAAGGAATAATGATTTTTTTCTAAATTCTTAATAAGTTTGACTACTACATGTGTGGTGTATGTGTAAATAGAATTGTTAGAGGAACTTTTCTTTTCCTGACACATCCACAAATATGTATATTCTAACTTAGAAAAGTTCCTAATCCATCATGTTCTAACAAAAGCAAAAATTAACTGACATCTGTGGAGCATGGACTTAAACTGATATCTAAAATTTCACTCAGCAACTTTATAATTTCATTTGCTTTCTGAAAGTTTATCCCAAAGTCTCCATAATTTTAAAAGTGCTTCTCCTTACATATGAACTCAGAGATTCAGATTGTCATCCCACCGTGTATGCTTAACGAGTCATAGTGTGGTCTGAAACTCTGCTCTTGGTGTTGCAGGTGAGCCTGTCACTGTGTACCGTTTGGAAGAGAGCTCGCCCAGCATACTGCACAACAGCATGTCTTCCTGGTCCCAGCTGGGCCTCTGTGCCAAGATAGAATTTCTAAGTAAAGAGGAGATGGGAGGAGGTTTGCGAAGAGCCGTCAAAGTGCTGTGTACTTGGTCAGAGCACGATATCCTCAAATCGGGGCATCTTTACATCATCAAGTCTTTTCTTCCTGAGGTGGTTAATACCTGGTCGAGTATTTATAAAGAGGATACAGTTCTGCATCTCTGTCTCAGAGTAAGTGTGAGTGAGTGTATAACTAGGGTATAAGCATGGTTGGAACTTCATATTTTGCCTTGTATATGGGTGAAAAAGCCAAATAAGATCTTAGTCTGACTGTTCATCATCAAGGTTTCCCTTTCCTTCTGTAGGAAATTCAGCAACAGAGAGCGGCCCAGAAACTCACATTTGCCTTCAATCAAATGAAACCTAAATCCATACCATACTCACCAAGGTAAATCCTTACATTTTTCTGGAATACTTTAGTATTGTTGGTAGGTGTCTGTTGATCTTCGTTGGTGATATTGGATATTTAATTATCTCCACTCTGACTATCAATTAGAATCTTATTATCAAAACTGCTAGTAATATCTATAACTATTTTTCATAAGGTTCCTTGAAGTTTTCCTGCTGTATTGCCATTCAGCAGGACAGTGGTTCGCTGTGGAAGAATGCATGACTGGAGAATTTAGAAAATACAACAATAACAATGGTGACGAGATTATTCCAACTAATACACTAGAAGAGATCATGCTCGCCTTCAGCCACTGGACTTACGAATACACCAGAGGGGAGTTGCTGGTGCTCGACTTACAAGGTAAGTTTGTTGGAATGTTGCTAAGGTGAAATGGTACAGTAGGTTTCTCCATATGTTTTTGTCTTAGGCATAATGTAAAAATGTGTTAAAGGATTAGGCTGAGAAAGGTTAAAAATAAATGTCAAGCACAGCCATCCCATTGTAACCAAGCCGAGCTTAGCAGGGCTTTGAAGAATGGGACCTGGATGATACTGTGTTTCAGTGAGCAAAAACATGTGAAATACCCTGTTTTACTCTTCGTATTTCAAACGTATAAAATGCTTTTATTTTAGTATGTGTTTGCTATACATAATATTTACATCCTTATGGAGTACATACGTGTACTTACCTCGATTTAAAGGGCATTTTTAAAAAACAAAAGACTAACACCTGTTCCTCTACTGTGAGCTCATGAACTAAACTACCTAAGAATTTATTGAATTAAAATAGTCAAGCAGATACAGTGTGATTCCAGTTATTGAGACAGGAGAATTGCAAGTTTGTGGCCAGCCTGAGCTATATAGCAAGACTCAGTCTTTTTTTTTTTTTTGAGACAGGGTCTCACTTTGTAGTTGAGGCTGACCTTGAACTCACAGTAGTATTCCCGCCTCTGCCTCCTGAGTGCTGAGATTACAGGTGTGAGCCACCACACACAGCAGGATTGTCTTTTAAAAAGTTTTTTCTTACAGTTTTTTGATTCAGGATTTTTAAAATTTGGTTTGGTTTCAGTTTACTTTTTGAGTTAGTGTTTTGCTGTGTAGCATAAGGTAGTTTCAAACTCAAGTAGTCTTCTTACCTTGGCCTTCTGTGTCCTGGAATTACAGTTAGGCACCACCACATCTAGCTTGATTTTGCATTTAGATCCAAAATAAGAAGGTATAAGAGGTATAAGGTATAAGAAGGTTCACTTATCGTTGCTGTCACTTTGAGGGGCTCAGAGATATCAGACAGTCTGAGAAAATCAAATGTCTTACTGGACATTATAGCACTAGTCATGGCACAATAAAGAAGAGTAACCTGGAAATGCCTTGACCATGGGGGAGTGGAGAGACCGTGGAGAAAGGGAACTGCACAGCCACCAGATGGTACAGACCTGGTCAAGTTCTAGTTTAAGGCAATAAATACACAGCAGACCAGCACAGCAGTCCTGTTTTATTTTTTTGTTTTGTTTTCTGCAGTACTGGGGATCGAACTCGGGGCCCTTGTACTTACAAGGTGGGTGCGGTACCACTTGAGCTAAATCCCCAGCCTGCAGAAGAGCAGTCTTTCATGTAATTACCAACACAATTACCACATTAGTGTGTGAGTCATTTTTCTGTTACTGGGACAAAATACCTGATGGTTACGACTTCAAAGGAGAGGCTCATTTCAGCTCATGGTTTTCAGAAGAGTCAGTTCATGGTTGCCTGGCCCCACAGCAGAAGTGGCTTGGAGAGGAAAGCTGCTCAGCCACACAGCGAGGATGCAAAAACCTGGAAGAGCCAGGGAGAAATGCACAGGCCCCGCACACACCCCAGCATGACACCCTTCCTACCAGGCCCCACTTCCTGCCTGCCCCACCTCTAATGATGGATCAGCTGTGAACTCATCATGTGAATGCAGCTTCCTCATGATCTACTTATTTTCAAAAAGCCCTAGCTCTGAACACATGGGATTTGGGGAGGACATCAGAGTCTAAGCCATAACATTGAGGATGGGGAATAAAATGAAATAATGGAGGACTTCTGAAGGTCAGGCCTAACAGCACCATCCTATCTCAGGAAATGTTCACATCTGTCATGTGAGTCCTGTGGGCATCAGCCCCAGATCCCCGCCTCTGGTGGGAGGCACTGATGACCTGGTACAGGCGCATGAGGTAGGACGCATGTCATCTTGACGTTGGCACTGCTGCGGTTTCAGCTACTGACACAGATGTCTCGAAAACCTAAATCACAAGATGACACAGAGAAGTAGCTAACGTCCAGATTAAGAATTTGTCTACTCCCAAGGCTGAGCAGGACGTGGCTGAGTAAACATCCCCATCATCTCTCCCATTGCTTGGTCATCCACTTCAGGGGAATACTAAATTCCAGCAACAGGAGTAACTGGTACGGGTGATAGGACGCTCTCACCTTTTGCACCTAAACCAGGCAATTCAGCCGCTTACATTATCAGTGTGGAGTGAGAGTTCATTCTTCCTGAAAGATGGCTCTTCTTAGTAGTAACTAAGTGGTTTTGTTTTTTGTTTGTTTGTTTTAGTTGTTTGAGACAGGCCCTCACTTTGTAGTTCAGGCTGGCCCTGAACTCACTGTGTAGCCCAGGCTAGCCTTGAACTCATAGCAGTTCTCCTGCCTCTGCCTCCTGAGTGCTGCGGCTATAGGCATTGAGCCACCATGCCTGGCTGATAACATG
This sequence comes from Petromus typicus, assembly GCA_004026965.1. Taxonomy (NCBI): domain Eukaryota; kingdom Metazoa; phylum Chordata; class Mammalia; order Rodentia; family Petromuridae; genus Petromus; species Petromus typicus. Next base: position 56,543 of record PVIR01005840.1, read on the forward strand.
TTTTTATGCCTAGTGTTTCTCAGTGTATTTTTTATAGGCTTTTAAATTGATTCAGATGTAGTCAAATTGAGATTTTTAAGAATTTAACCTAGCACCAAAGTTCACAAGTTAAACTTAAAAAAAAAGAAACAAGCACCTGTTAATAAGTCTCTGATTTTTTAGAAAAGTCACACATGGTCCCAGGGAGTTAGCTCAGTGGTTCCAACGCCTGTCTTGCAAGCGCAAGGACCCGGGTTCGATCCCCAGTAACCACATACCATACTGGGTGTGGAGACCCACGCCCAGCAGCAACCAGTACCACACATACTGCAGTGCCGGGCGTGGTGGCTCACGCCTGTCATCCCAGCACTCGGGAGGCAGAGGCAGGAGGATTGCTGTGATGTGAGTTTGAGGCTGAGCTCAGGGCCAGCCTGAACCACAAAGTGAGACCCTGTCTCAAAAAATCTAAAAAAAAAAAACGGAAAGTCACACAGATTTTCAGCTGTGCAGAGGCTGGTCCTTCTGACTCCAGTGTTGCTTAAAGGTCATCTCTGATGCAGTTTTCTCTACAAAGTTAATACGTTCATGAAGACTGGTTTTCACCGGAACATTCTAGATTATCAACAATACAGAGATGGTCTCATCCTTATGTTTTCTCTACTTTTTTGAAGACATACATAGAAGTGGAGGCCCCCTTTTGTTATGTTCTGCTAGTTTTTCTAAATCTGGATTCAAAACACGTAACTATTTTTTCTTTTTTCCTCATCTTACATTGTATCTTCTAGGTCATTAGCAATAAATCTGAGGTGCTTCTCCTAGTAGCGTCATGAATGTCAAGGAGGCATGGTGCGGTGAACACCCTCTGTGGATAAGACATTCACTGTGTTCAGTTGTTCTGAAGCACACAAGTATTCTTTGTCTTTGCCAGTTAGGTGGAAAGTAATACCACGTATTTTGGCTTTGAGACAGGGTCTCGCTTTGTTGTTCAGATTGGCCCTGAACACAATATGTAGCCCAGGTCAGCCTTGAACTCACAGCAATCCTCCTGCCTCTGCCTCCTGAGTGCTGTGATTATAGGCATGAGCCACCATACCCAGCACTGTGGTCTGTGGTTACTGGGGATCAAACTCAGGACCTTGTGCTTGCCAGGTAGATGCCAGAACCACTGAGCTAAATCCCTGCTCCAGTGTCACATTTTAATTCTGGTTCTTCCTCTCCTTTCATGAAAATTGAGCCATTCAATTAGGTTTAATTCTGGTGGGTTAAATATTTGTGATTTTTCAAGGTATCAGTAGGTGATAGGTTTGTTTTGTATTACTGGAAATAGAACCCAGGGCTTCACATTGAGCTACATCTTGAGCCCTTTTCTATTTTATATTTCGAGACAGACTCACTGTGTGTTGCTAAGATGCCCAGACTGAGCTTGAACTTACCACCCTCCTGCCATTGCCGCCCCATGTGCTGGGATTACAGATGTGTACCGCTGTGCCTGCTACTATTTGTTTATATGTGTTAATATATGAAGGACTGGAAAGATTTAGCCCATCTTTAATACCTGTGGGGAAGGCTGCCAATAAAGGAAGCTATGTTCACAGCTATGCTCTTTATATTGTGAATATTTTGCAAGAAAATGTGTCACCTGTTCGTGTGAATTTTTGTTGTTCTTAAAATAGCCCATAGATTGTGCCTTCATGTGGCCAGTTATCCTTTGCTAACTAGGGTGAGTCCAGTGCAGGTGTTAAAACCTTCCTTCCACAAGCAAAGCACCACTGATGAGAAATGAGGTGCTGTTGGCATCTGGTTCTTGCTCACATCGTAGGCACTTTGCCTCCTCCTGGTGAGAGGCCGAGGCTCTAGTCAAGTTAGATTCCAAGAAAGAAAAGCCCCTTCATTAATCGAATGTCACCGTGGTAGATGATGCTGTACACCTCTTGGGATGACTGTGTAGACATTAATGCCTGGATCATTTTCCTTTTCCATGTACATGCAAAGGTGTGGGTGAAAACCTGACCGACCCATCTGTGATAAAGGCAGAAGAAAAGAGGTAATCAGTTTTAACAATCTAATTAAAGCGTATTTTCATAATTTGAATCTTTGTTTTTCTACTTGCATAAACTTTTTTTATTAACAACTAATTCCACAGATCCTGTGATATGGTTTTTGGCCCAGCAAATCTAGGAGAAGATGCAATAAAAAACTTCAGAGCAAAGCATCACTGTAATTCTTGCTGTCGAAAGCTTAAACTTCCAGGTAAAGCTTTTCCTACTGAGTGTAACAGAGAGCTTGCCGGCCATGTTAGTGACTGCAGTGCTCTCACCGAGGCTGGACACGCAGAAGTCTGATGAACAGTCTCCACGGTGCCAGCGGTAGCACCTCTGTGTAGACGTCTGCACACTGTTAGCACTATGTGCATCTGTGCTTCCTCTTGTAAAGCGCAATTCACTCCTTTCATGTATTTTATGTCTGCCAGATGCCGAATGGGCTACATGTGGTAGGATAGTGAGAGGCCAGATATGTTCTTTGGCCTCATGGAGTTCAGGCAGATGTCGAGTGTCACATTAGGAGAGCCAGGGAAGGGCGGGGAAGCAGACAGTGTGCTGTATAAACGGGAGCGGTGGCCAGGCCAGGCCTGAGCTCACTCGGGAGTGCTGCTGTTTAGCAGACACCTGCTCTGACCTGTGGGCCAAGCAGAAGTTCAGGTGAGTCTGGCAGAGAGGCGGGAAGAGGATTGTGTGACACATGAAATATAAGTGTGTTCTCTTGTCATGTCATCTGTGGATTTGAAGAATTGCAAGCTAATGTAAGTTTTTGAAAGCCCCAGCTTTTATGGCCTTTAGTACCAGAGCTTGGGCTCAGGAGCTAGGCTGCACAGCTCGAGGGAGTCGTCTGTTACCGCTTTTCTTTAAGGATGAAATGAGGTGGTATTTATGAAGGAGTTAGAACAAAGCCAGCCATCTCGTATGAAAGACTGGGGTGTAAGTAGTACTGTTCTCTCTGTTTTGGGTTTTGTTTATTGCTGGTATATAGAAAGATTGTTGATTTTTGGTATGTTGACCTTGCATCCTGGAGTCCTGGTTAATTTACCTTTTCTAGCAGATTTTTCTTTCCTAATAGACTCCCTGTATTTTCTTTGTAGACAGTACAGTTTTGTTCTGTGTGCTTTTCTACAGGAAGAGTGATGAGTAGGTGTAGTAAAAGTTGACACCCTTTGTTCTTGAACACATTCAGTTCTTTGTCATTAAGATGATAATAACTTCATGATTTTGTAGTAGTTTTTTAAAAAATTTTTTTAGGTTAAGAAAATTTCCTTTTACTCCTTATTTCTCCAGAATGTTTATCCTGCACAGATATTAGGTTTATTTTAGGTGTTTCTTTCGGGACCCTCTGGCATGGTCATGTGACTTATACCAGCTCAGGTAGTATTGTACACTACACTGGGCAGTGGTTTTTTTTTTTCAGGTTTTTTTGAGACGGGGTCTCGCTTTGTGGTTCAGGCTGGCCCTGAGCTCAGCCTCCAACTCACATCACAGCAATCCTCCTGCCTCTGCCTCCCGAGTGCTGGGATGACAGGCATGAGCCACCATACCCGGCATGTGGTATGTGGTACTGGTTGCTGCTGGGCATGAGTCTCCACACCCAGTATGGTATGTGGTTACCGGGGAATCGAACCTGGGCCCTTGCGCTTGCAAGACAGGCGTCAGAACCACTGAGCTAACTCCCCGGCTGAGTGGGGTTTTTTTTGTTTGTTTGTTTTGGAACTGCCAGGAACCAGACCCAGAGCCTCGCCTGTGCTCATAAGCAAGTGCTGTCCCAGAGCTGCTGCCACGCTGGACCTTGTTGAGCCCAGCTGGCAGTGAGGCAGACCTTGCCAGAGTATGGTTAGCTGGTTTTCATGCATGGTTGGGTTCAATTTGCTAATATCTTATTCAGGATTTTTTATGTCAGTATTTATGAAGAATATTGACCAGTGGCTTTTTTGTGTGTTTTTGTTGTTTTGTATTGTCTTTATAAGTAAGTTGAAAAGTGTTCACATTTCTGACTTCAGGAATAGGTTATATAGAATTGATATCTCTACCATAAATGATTGGTAGAATCATCTGTGGAAACTACCAGTGCTGGAAAGTTTCTATTTCCTAAGAATTTAATTTAATTGACAGGGGAGTGTGGAGGTTATTGGTTTATTGGTGGATGTTTTGTCACCTTGGTATGCGCAGTGCAGTGAATTATCTTTCATTATTACGATCTGTCTCCGTGCTCTTGGTTTCTTGGTCAGTCCAGTCAGAGGTTTATCGATTTTATTGACAGTTTTAAAGAACCAGCTTTTGTTTTCATTGATATACTTGATTTTCCTGCTCTGATTTATTCTTTTTAATTCCATCTTTAGCTTGCTTTAAATTTAATCCATTTTCTGGTTTAGTTTATTGATTGAAAATCTTTAAAATGTTTTAAGGAACTGAGGGTTTAGCTCAAATGGTACCATGCGCCTACCTTGGAAGCACAAGAGCCTGAGTTTAATCCTCAGTACTGCCAAAAAAAAAAAGTTTTAAAGCATTTAATACAATAAGTTTCCCTCTGAGTATGTTAGCTGCATCTCATTTGGCTTCTTTGCTTCATTTCTATTGGTTTGTGTGGTGCTGGGATCAAACCAGGGCCTCACGCATGCCTGGCAGTTGCTGTGCCACTTGAGCTATATTCCCAACCTCTGCTTCATTTCTGTTAATGTAAAAATATTTATTGTTCTCTTTGACCTAGCATTCAGAAGTATCTTGGTTAGTTCTCCCATACTTGTAAACTTTCCAGATATCTTTCTGTTGATTTTTTATGTAATTCTACTATAAGAGAACATGATTATGTGATTTGAATTTAATCATTGTTAAATCTGAGATGTGGCCTATGGTGAGCATTCCACACACACAGTAGAAGAGTGTGTTCTGCTATTGTTGGATGGAGTATTCTGTAAATGTTAAAGTTCAGTTGTATTGTTTTGGTTTTTTAAAAAACATCTTTGATTTTGTTTGTTCCATTGATGAACTAGAAGGAATAATTGTAACTATGGACTTGTCAGTTTTGCCTTTTTTATTTCTTTCTTCAGGTAATTTGAAACCTGTTCTTGGATACACAGATACTCAGTATAGTCACTGTATTCCTGGTGAATTGGTTTTCTTACCGTAATGCAGTGCTGTGGTCATTGTCCTTGTCCCCCATTCCAGCTGTCTTTGGTGCTGATTATCTCACATTCTTTTCTGCTCTTTTTTAACTTGTGCATATACTCCTGTGTAATCGCATACAGTTCGGCTTCCAAGTCTTATGAAACTAAAGATACCACCCTTCAGTTGGTGTTGTGCATCCTTTCCACTTAACGTACTTATGGGCAGTGTTAGGTGGAAACTTTTCACTTTATTGTACTCGGACTTTGTCATGTGCCTCCCCTTTGCTTTTATCCCTCCCTTGCGTTATTTGAATATTTTTTAGTGTCATGTGTAATTTATGTTTAGTTTTTGGTGGTTGCTTTGAGTTTTCCTTTAGTTAAGACTTCTTTTCTATGATTTCGATACCTGGAGGATGTTTTGAGCAAAAAGTTTTAGATTGACAGTTTTTACTTTCAGCACCTAAAAAATACTTTCTTGTCCCTTGGCCTCTTGTTTCCGACAAAAACACTACATTCATTTGAATAATTCTCATCTTTGGCTTTCAGCAGTTTTAATCTAGTATCTGATTGTGACTTTTCCGAATTCTTTTTTGGGCTTACTTAGCTTAATTTGTAAACTTAAGATTTTCATCAAATGTTACGAGTTTTTAGCTGTTAGTTATTCAGATAATTAGAGTTGAGGTTATTTGGTTATGGCTACACTACCATTGCCTAATAAAGACGTGGACCGTAGCTGTATGGTTCTCTACTGTTCTTTACATTGCACAGCCACACAGATGGCTTGAAGTCCCTCGGGTCAAGCTGGCATAAACTTGAATTTAAATCAGACCAAAAGTAACTCCTGTAGATGCAGTCATGCATTTGGATCATTTAATGTAAGCTGTCTCTTGGACTTAAATTTTCAGTATGAGCTCTTTTATATTCAGATAAAAGGTGTGTGGCCACACTTGGTGTAAAGCACACATTTGATACTAGTGCAGTAATGCTTGCAGTTCTGCAGCCATTCTCGTTCATGTCTGTGAGCCATCCGGACTCCACCCTGCTCGTCCCTCTTGATGCCCTGCACGCTGACTGCAGAGCTCTCCTCCCGTGTCTCAGAAGTGGTTTACACAGTTGCTTGGGCCCTAACTTATATCAGGCTCCCCACTTTCCCCTCGCCTCTCACAACCAACCTGTCAAGATCCAGCTGGTCTGATTCCGAGTCACCACCACCATTTTGCCTGCGGGGTGCTGCCTCGAGCCAGGCCAGGGGGCTTCACATTCTCCGTCCCCCGCATGACCACCGAAACCATGTCCGCAGATGCTCAGTGCAGTCCAAGTCCCACAGCCTGCATCCCCTCAGTTAGCAGACAACGCTTTGTCTGCTCTGTGGGCCCCGTGGTCTTGTCTAGCTACCTAATTCTCCTGTCACACTGGTAACTAACCGGAGTGTAAATAGATGAACGTGTCCGCATCCTGGTGAGATTATTCATGGAAACAGGCCACTGGCCAGATGAGTCCATTGGCTGTGGTCTTAATCCGTGGCCATTATCTGTTGGTCCGCTTCGCTTTCTGCTCGGTTCTCTCCTCAGTTGCTGCACAGAAGCTGCACTGTCTGTCTTCTCCCATTGTGAGGGCACAAGCTCGGTCTCTCCCCGCAGCCTGTGTCTGGAGCAGTGGTGGGCAACTGTGGTGTGTGCTGCAGCCACCACTGCCATTGACAGCGGCCATTGACAGCGCTGCACCTTCGCTGCCGCTGCCACTGCCTTGAGGGTCCTGTGGAGCCCCAGGGTGCTGGTCTCCCCCGACCTGCCCCAGGCTGTCGGCGGGACTCTGCTCCCCTGCTGCTGCTGCCCAGTGCTGCCTGCTCATTAGACGGTCCAGTTGCTTATTCCTCCCGCCAGGCCCCACGTTCACTGCGGCATGCCCGCGCTTGCGCGAGTTGCTGGTTGATGGCCAGTGTGATGATTGCATTTTTATGTACATAAATACTGTCCGTTACATATTAAACAGCTTGTGGAAAAGTATGACACGTTCAGGAGAAAATTGATTTAGAAAATGTTAATTCCTCATTTCTAAGAAGTTCTTTTTTCTTTTTGGGTGGCAAATATAGACCTGAAGAGGAATGACTATACCCCTGATAAGATGGTATTTCCTCAGGAGGAGCCGTCAGACCTGAGTCTTCAGCCTGGAAATTCTACCAAAGAATCAGAATCAACCAATTCTGTCCGGCTCATGCTATGATATTGCTGTTGCTGGTTTTGCCTACACCTCCCAACGCGTTCTTGTGTCCTCTTCCTCCTGGAGGACGTGGATAGTGGAGAAAGGCGTATGCACTTCGAATTTGATGCCCCCAGCATGGCTTAAAGACAAATACTCTTTTGGCCTAATCAGACTTCCCAGTTAGAAGCTCCCTCTAGGATATAGCTAGCTGGCAGCTGAAAAACGTGGAAGGTATTGGAAAGTTAGTGTTTGTCACTTGTTAAAGGGCTCCTGACTGCAGATCTGATGAGGGAATGAGCCCGTCGGTGCGGTGCAATACATAAACCAAAGTTAGATGTCTGTGCGTATTTTATTGCCATTCAGCAAGAGGAGCGGAGAGCTGGCGTGGCCCGTGTTAGTGCCAGACCTGTCTTCCCCGCGTGCTCGCTGAGCGCGCCCCGTCCCTGCCGAGCTGGCGGCCACGCTGGGCGCTCGGGGATCGAGGCCTCCGTGGAGCCCGTTTTCTGAGAGGGACTCATTTATATGAATCAGGGTTAGGCTCCGTGATGAAAAACAGAGCCAGTTTTTTAAGTAGAGCCCAAATTGTGCGAAAACATTATTTTATTTTGGAAAACCTTGTTTTATCAAATCACTGCTAAGCAGAAGAAAGCCATGGTGAAAGGGCAAACTCACTCCCGTGGAGGGCGGTTGCTTCCCGCGGAGTCCTGTCCGGAGCCACTTGGAGCTGCCACGGGCGGGCGCGGACACGCCCTCCGCAGACTGAAGTCGGTCCTGGTACTTTAAGAGATGAAGTGAGTCGGGTCTGGTCGGCGCTGATCGCGTTGGCGATGGCCACGGCTGCGGTGCGACTTCAGGCCCCTGAAATTAACTGCCCCTCATTTCTGAGTATTCAACAAGAAAGATGCTTCATCCACTTTGATTTTTCCTTGTTTTTGTTTTTTGTTTCCTAGGTACTGATGTTCATTTTTACTTGGAAAGGAGCAGCGTAAAGCTTATTTGTATTTAGTAGTGTATCTCATAGATACAGACGAGGCAAGCAGAGTAAGCTGTTTAAATAGTGTTTAATACTGACATGGGGAGAAAGTGTCTTACTAAAGATATACTATATACATTTTGTATATCATTAAATCTTTAAAACAAATAAATTTATTCTTGTTTACTGACGTCTGTTGGTCTGATCACTGTGGCCCTCCGTGGAGCAGCGGCTGAGAAGCGCCCGGAACGCGCTGGCCGGGCTGCCGTGTCCCGGGCCGCGCGGGCGCCGAGCGGGTGGCGGGGATTGTGACGCGGCGGCCGGAGTCCGGCGCAGGCCGCAGGCTGCAGGCGGGCGATGCAGCTGCCCGGCCGGGCCGGCGCTCCCGACAGCAGAGCGCCCCACCATGGCGGCCCGCCGGGCCCGCCCCGCCCCCGCCCCCGCCGACGACTTCGGCCTCTACTACGTGCTGTGAGCCTGGGGGCGCCCGGACGGGGGTGGCGGGGGAGGGGGCACCGCGGGAGCCCCGGGCGCGCGGCCCGGCCATCCGCTCCCGCCCACCGCGGGCGGCCGTTAGGACGTCCGGCGTCAGATGGCCTGCCGTGTTTTAGAGCGATCCCCCACTCGCCTCCGTGCCAGCTTCCTTGCCTGGACCCGCGTGGCGCCCACCACGGCCCCTCGGGCAGCAGACCTGCCCGGGGAGGCGGCCCGGGCCTCCCTGCTGAGCGCACGGAAACCTGCGGGGCCACCGGCCGGCCTTGCTCGGCCCGGGCTGCCCGGACGCTCGTCAGCCCCCTTCCCCTCAGCCGTCTCCACTTCCCCGGAACCTGCAATGTGAAGTGGCCGCCGTGCAGCCGTCCTCTGTGCCCAGGGGCAGCCAGCTGGCGCCCAGTTCCCTGTGCTGGTCGTGGTGTGGTGGTGCACTCCTGTAATCCTAGGGTTCAGGAGGCCGAAGCAGGAAGTGTTCCAAATCCGAGGCCAGCCAGGACTACATAGCGAGGTCTTGTCTCCAGAAACAAAAACAAGAACAGAAGAGGCTAAAACCATATTTTCATAGTTTGTGCCATCTCTCCCTCCTTTTCTGAGTTTCTGTGGTCCGGTGTACAAACACACGCGTTCTTTGTTCTTCATGTGCACTGTGTAGGCGTGCACACGCAGCTCTGGGTGGGCGGGATGGGGCCCTTCACGCCTCGGCCCCTCCCTTCGCTGCGTGGGGCAAGCAACCACTCACACCTGACAGCTTAGCCACAAAATGGGATTTTAAAAGTTCTTGTCCCATACGAGTCTACAGAAATGCATATTAAATGAATGGTAGCTACTAGTATTATTGTCTTCTGTTATTACCAATGATAACACCCCCCCCCAACTTTGGCTTTTAATTCTATAACTTCAGAAGGCCAATCTGTTGCAATTCTGTGGCTTTAGTTTCTGGAACAAAGTTTTACATAGATCTTACTTGGCTTTGAGCACTTGTTCAAATTTGAGACCTCTCCCACTACGTAGTGTAGGCTGCCCTCGACCTCAGTGTCCTTCCCGCCTCAGCCTCCCCGTTCGCCCCTACATGCCCCTACGGGCATGAAAACACCACAATAGACCCCAAGTTCTTCCCCGGTAGGACGGGCTTGATTTCAGAGGCAGGGCGGGCTCGATGCCCTCTACCCGTCTCGCGCCCTCAACGTGCGCTCTCTCCGCGGCGTCCCCACAGCGCAGAACGGTCGGATCTCTCCGACTCGCTTCCCGCCCGCAAGGCCCCCGCGCGACCGCAGCACCCTCCGGGCGTGGCTGGCCTGCGCAACCTGGGCAACACGTGCTACATGAACGCGGTCCTGCAGTGCCTGGGAGGCGTGCAGCCGCTGGCTCAGTACTTCCGGTCGGGACAGTACGTCACCTCACTGCGCAAGTACGGCCCCCCGGCGGGGCGGGGCGGGGCGGGGCCCGGCGGGGCGGGGCCCGGCGGGGCGGACAAAATTCCGGCGCAGACGCGCACAGACGCGACCAGGTTCGGTCTCAGTCTCCTTTCTCCTCGGTCCAGGAGCTGCGGCGAGGTGGCAAAGGCCTTCGCCTACCTGCTGACCGACATGTGGCTGGGCGACGCCGACTGCGTGTCCCCAGAGGAGTTCCGGGCCGCGCTCGGCCGGCTGCACCCCGCCTTCACGAGGACGACGCAGCAGGACGCACAGGAGTTCCTGATGTATGTGCTCAACGCGCTGCACGAGGCGCTGAAGAAGGTGCGCGAGGGTGCGGGCGGTGCCGGGCTTTCATCGCAGTCGCTCGCGCGCAGCCCCGGGGGCAGCTGGTGCACGTGCCGGCGCAGTTTGGTAATTCTTCGGCCGTCGCCTTTGATACCTTCCCATTTGTGGGAAGATCCGTCTCCGCATTTCTTATCGATTTTTTATTTTGCTTGTCATACTTTCAAGTTCCTCGTCTAAGACAAACTGAGGTGTTTGAGCTTATACCTGATTTATTTCCGTTAATATGAGGTCTCAAGGTGCAGCCGTTTTTGCACACGTGTCCACGTCCTTGCTGGCTGAGTAGTGCTCCGTCGTGTATCTTCTGCAGCTGCGCCCACATCTCGGCCTTCACGCGCGCATCGTGTTGGCTGCTGTGTGCCGTGCGCGGCAGGGCCTGGGCTTCATGTCTGGATACACAGCCATCGCTAGGCTGGTATTCCAGTCACCAGCCAGCTGTGAAAGCAAGGGTCCAGTTCTCCTTGCAAAGGACAGCTTCGTGGGCTACTTTTCAAAACTACAAATCACTGGGCCGGCGATTTAGCTCAGTGGTTCCAGCATCTGCCTCACAAGTGCGAGGTTCCGAGTTCGATTCCTGGTGCCACACACCACAGTGCTGGGCACGGTGGCTCACACCTGTAATCCAGTACGTGGGAGGCAGAGGCACGAGGATTGCTGCGTTTGAGGCTGAGTTCAGACAGGGCCAGACCAGCCTGAGCTACAAAGCGAGACCTTGTCTCCTAAGAAAACAAACAGACAAAACTAAAAACAAATGTACAAATCACGGTTTATATAAAATATATTCCTAATGAGCAACAACATGTAGGAAAATTAGCTGGGCATGGTGGCATATACTTGTAATTCCAGCACTCAAGAGGCTGAGCCAGGAGCGTGAGTGTGAGTTCCAGGCCAGTTTGAACTGCATAGCAAATTAAAACCTGTCACCTGAGTTTTGACGGCAGGTACGCTTCCGGTGTGGCAGGGTCCTGCACACTCTGAGCACCCGGCCCTGTCCTCGCCCCTCCACAGGTGGGGACTGTGCCTCTGTCACAAGGCAGTCGCCCTCCCCAGGGGCCGGGTCCCTGGTGGGCTGTGTTCATGACCGCCCTTAGCTGCATCGCCTCCTGCCTTCTCGCAGTGGGGCTGCAGGGCGGGCAGGCTGCCATGCCAGTCGGCAGGGGACAGTTGCGGCCTGGAGGAGGGACTCGTGTGGCGGCTGAGATCGATGGCCTTGGGCTGTGGGGGCGGGAGATGAGCTGGGGGGGGGTGTCGGAGCTGCTGCTCGGCCGGTATGCCCTTCCTCAGCTCAGGGTCTGGAGGCAGATCGGGGCAGGCTGGGCACGCGGGCCCACCAGGTCCTCACAAAGCGGCCTGAAGAATTAAAGATTTGCTTTTGCCTTTTTTCCCCATGTTTCAAAAATGAGTAAAACTTCATTAACTCATTCTTTCACCGTTACAAGGAAAATGGAGAAAACCACGTTTTGTGCTTATAAAGATAAGTGGCCAGTTCACCCAGAGTCCCAAAGCTCAGACCACCATGGGGACGACAGTGCTGCCCACAGAGCCTTGTGCCCACCCTGGTCTGAGACAGAGCTCCGGGGACAAGGGCCAAGCGACCAGCCTGCCACCCGGAGAAATGGGAAGTGAAGCCGGGCCAGGGGTTCATGTGAACCAGGGGCCCCTTATCTGTTAGCAGTGAAAAGCATGATTCACTTCAGGCATGACATTTTCTGCTCGCTCTGCTTTATTTTAGAAAGTGTTTTCTGGTTAGGTGTGATAGCACATACCTGTGCTCCCTGCACTTGGGAGGCTGAGGGTTTGCTGTCAGTTTGAGGCCTATACCGGCTGGGGATGTAGCTCAGGGGCACCCTGCCTGCCTCACAAGCACAAGGTCTTGAGTTTGATTCCCAGAACTGGGGAAAAAAAATAATAAACCAAAGAAAGTATTTCCTGTACATTAAAGTAGAAAAGACACCTCACAGAAGGGATTGGACCAGACTCACTGGGTCAGCTTGCATGGCCTAAACTTAGTTCAGTCACAGAGAAGCCTAGGTTCGGGCCCTCGCCGTGTGACCACGGGCTCAGCTTCTGTTCCCTGGGCTTGTGTCTTACCAGCGCTGTGGGCTGGCACCACTTTCCCTCAAGTGGAAAATACGGGCTCAGCAAAGCTCATACGCGTTGTGTTCGCTAAGCTCTTACTGTGTGCTTTGTCTACAACTAAGTGGTTTCTGTTGGGCTTACATCATTCTGATAGAGTGTTTTTAGAAATGTTTTTGATAAGCCACAGTTGATTCGGAGGAATTTGTCCCTTGATTCAGTACCATCGAACACGGTCATGTGAGAAAAAGTCTATCCTGAGGTGTCCCAGGAAGGTGACTGCCACCGAGACCTCCATCATCTCCCGGCTCTTCGAAGGGCAGCTTAGCTACAGCATTGTGTGTCTCAACTGTGAGAGCTGCACCTACAAGAATGAAGTCTTCACCGTCCTCTCGCTCCCCATCCCGTCCGAATATGAGTGTTCCCTTCAGGTAGGACTTCTTAACCCTGCGCACTGTGTCTGAGTTCTGGAGACAGGGTCTCACTAAACTGTCTAAGCTGGCCTCAAATCTG
>PVIR01005841.1:0-69705 GCA_004026965.1 Petromus typicus
AAAAAAAAAAAAAAAAAAGGGAGGTAGGGAGAAGGGACCATATTCATAATCTAACTTTTAATATTTTCAGCTGGCTCTGCAAAGCTTTGACACTATCCAGAAACTGCTTAAGGTAAGAAAAGCCATGAGTTCAGTTTTATCTTTTTTTCTTTGAGAAAAGATAAAGACATAAGTCTTTCCTCTCAAAGAGAAAGGACTTACTGTTACCTCCCTATCTCTGCTTCCTGTGAGTGTACTTTGCAGGTTTTCAACCAATCTAAACCTCAGTGACTATTGATTTTTAGCTTAGCTAAATTACCAGTGTTTCCCACAGGTGAAAGTCCTATAATCAATTCATCATAGTCACTACCAAGCGGCAGGCAGGTAACACCCTCAGGTGAGCAAATGAAAAGCAATAAAAAGCTACCAGGAGGGTTTGCTCGAGAGAGAGAGGGGTTAAGAGTCAGAGCCTGCCACCCCTCCAAACTGGATCACAAATTGGTCTGTCTTTTATCTGGGTAGGGAGTAGGAAAACTGTTATTTTGATTTTGTCTTAATCTCCTCCCAAAGGCAGCAGAGTTATCGGGCTTTGTTCTCTAGTCAGGTTCCAGGGGGAAAGGCGGGGGAGCTACTTGAACCAGTTTAAGGAGCTCACACCGGTCTTCAGGGCTGATGCTATAATCGCAGTTAGTGCTGATTTCTAACCCTGGGCGTGACGGTGCCCATCAACTGTTTGTACACAGTAACCCACACACAGACGCGACCTGCATCTTTTCTGACTTGCATGAGGTTCGGGTTCTTAGAAGCTATGTTTGCAGGCAAGGTACTTCTCATTGATCTTGGTCTCCTGTCTTTCTGTAGCCATTCACCTGGATTGTGCCTGGAGTGTTGATGGGCGGAGAGAAGAGAAAATCAGAAAAAGCCAGGTAGGAAGAGGTTTGCTGTTCACTCCTTCTTTCTGGAATCTCTCCATTCTGCCATGTTTCACAAAAGTTGGTCCTCATAAACTAGAGAGAGCCTTGTCCCTACTGTGTTGCCTGATCTCTGGACATAGAGGTGGAGAGTGGTCACCTCTAGACAGTGACAGACCTACAGACAGGTTCCCTCTGATGTGGTTAGTGATGATGCTGTTATCTTCCTAACTCCTACCCATCAGGTATCGTGTAGCACCCCCCCCCTTTTTTTTTACAGCACAACCCTTTGCTTATGACTCCCTTCTGTGTACCTTGGGAGCTTGTGGTTTTATTGATTGATTTATGTAAGATTTAGCATCCAGTCCTTTGACATCTATGGTAGAATTGTTATGGTATCTGTAGAAAATTGTCAGAACAGATAAATCTCAAATTATCTGTATTTAAAAAAAAAAACAATTAGTAGTTAAACCCAATTCCGCATGTACCAAAGAGCCAGTATAAAACTGACACAAGTATTGGTTAGGATAGATAATAACTGAAAATAGCAGTGGCATGAACAATGCACAAGTTTTCCTTGGGGCCAGGGATTTAGCTCAGTGGTTCCGGCATCTGCCTGACAAGTAAGCGCCAGGGCCCGAGTTTGATCCCCGGTGATCACATATCGCAGTGCTGGGTGTGGAGACTCATTCCTGTAAGCAGAGCACTCATAATCACATACTACAATGCCAGGCAGGTGGTTCACACCTGTAGTCCCAGCACTCAGGAGGCAGAGGCAGGATTGCTGATTTCGAGGCTGCCCTGAACTACATAATGAGTATGTATAATGAACTGCAAAGCAAGACCATGTCTCAAAAAAAAGCTGGGGATGGAGCTCAGTGTGGAGCCTGGTTTCAGTCCTCAATGCCACAAGAGAAAGGAAGAAAGCCTGTTGGAGCCTGACAGCCTGGCCTGGCCCTGCCTTTTTGTGCTCCTATGGGCAGTTTCCATTTTCAAGGTTACCTTAATCTTGGGTTATTGCTGGAGCTCCACAAATTACTTCTAGTTTCTTGCCACCAAGATGTCATTACTCTCCTACAAAGTCACTTGTGTGATTTTCCCATTCCTTTTGTCCTTTTATCTCACTTCTCAAACACAAGCACATGGCCATACTTTACTGCAAGGAAAACTAGAGAGTAGAGCCAACTGATGGTTGTGTCTGCTACCATGGAACAATGGGACGATGGCTGTTCAGGGAGTAAGGCATTAGGCTTACTCTGCGTGCTCTGAGGTGCAAAGTTGGGCCCATTTTATGGACATTAGCTACCACGTTCATTAAAAGAAACAAGCATTGTAATTGTTAGAGCTCACTGGTTAGGAGGTTCCCTGGCTTAAAAGCCTTTAAGAACCGGCCAAATGACCATCCACATGTCTGAATGCCCTGAAAAGGTCTGACATCAGGTAGAGACCATGAGGTGGTGTGGCTAAGAGGCCTTCCGGAGTGAAGGCTTTCTGTCTTTTTTGTAATTTAAGACCAGAACAGGTGTGCTCCTAGATGCAGGGGACCCTGCTACTTCTGTTTAGCCCTTGTCATCATGTTGTGCCATGTGCACAGGAAGTGCATCTATCCTTTGCCTCTTTCACGTGTTTTCTGTTGCTACAGCCTGTTTGATTTGTTTTCTCTTATGATACATAATTTTAAACAGACTTCGCAAAGGAATAAATATTCTCATCGCAACTCCCGGACGGCTGGTGGATCATATAAAATCCACAAAGAACATCCATTTTAGCCGCATTCAGTGGCTGGTTTTGGATGAGGCAGACAGGTGAGCCTCATCTGGGAAGCAGGACAGGTGGGAGGAGAGGGCTCTTTCTTCTGTTTCCATGGCAGCTTCTATAGCCTTGGCATTGTGCTTCCTCTCCATATAGTTTCCAATTCTTCTCTTACAATCACAGAATCTTGGATTTGGGTTTTGAAAAGGATATCACTGTGATCCTCAATGCTGTAAATGCTGAATGCCAGAAGCGGCAGAACATCCTGCTGTCAGCCACACTCACAGAAGGTAAGTGGCAGAGAGGGGCAACCTGGGTGATTCTAGGTAGAGCTGAGTTGTTTGCTGGGGTGGGGACTGTTCTTCTCACTCTACCCTGCACCCCCAGCTCTCCTTATCCAGTCACCTAAGTCTGGTCTTTTTTTCAGACTAGGCAAGGGAGGAAGGGCAGGTCCCAGAGCCAGTGTCTTCTCATGCAAGGAGCTGGGGAGAGATGAGGCTGGCAGCACTGGCCCAGTCGTTTCATTTGGCTTCTGTTGGAGTTGGAACCAGAGAGAGCAGGCCTCCTGCTCTTTTCCAAGTGCACTTTTTAGTGTGATCATTTTACCTTTCACCTAACTAAAAATAAACCTATTTAGCTCCTTTCTTCAGGAGAGAAATTCTTACTCTTTTATGGATGAGAAAACTAAGGCTTGGAAGAAAAGTGCACCACTTTACCAGACAGACACACACACACCTAGAAACTGAGTCCTTATATGGACAGTAAAAGCGCCCTCATGGCTTCGTGTCTGGCCAGACAATTTGTGCCAGTGCACATTGTGCCACACACGTGGTAGATGCCATTTGGTGACCCGTCAACATTTCTCAAACTATATTTTACAGAGGAGCTTGGCAAGATAACCCATGAAAAGGTCAACATCCAACACCCTCCCCTCTGAGACATTCATGCTGCACATGACTCAGCAGAGAGCAGGCCTATAGCAAAGCAACATAGAATATCTTAATCTAAGGTTTTTTAAGCTGCCTGGACCAGGTAACCCTTTTAAGCATGGAGGTGCCGCAGACCTGCTTTCCCTTTGGGTATCTGTCCTCAGGTGCAAGTTTAGAGTAGACACTGGCATGAATTGGTTATTAGGCTGTGTTCTGCCCCAGCAAAATGGCAGGAGGCTATATCAGCACTGGGACTTTCTTAATAAACCTGGATTGACACTGTGGGGGCCCACAGATGTCCAATTTCCTCCGTGTGTCCAATTTCCTCTGTCGTTTGCTTTTATCCAAGGCGTGACACGGCTAGCAGATATCAGTTTACACAATCCAGTCAGCATTTCTGTCGTGGACAAAAACCGTGACCAGTCTACCCTGAAGGGCCGAGCAGTCCAGGGAGTTGCTCCTCCGCACAGCAGTGACAGGCTGGACACCTTTGCAATACCAGAGAGTCTCGAGCAACATGTGACATTGGTCCCCAGCAAACTGCGCCTTGTCTGCCTAGCAGCATTCATCCTGCAGAAATGCAAGGTAGGACTGTGGCCTGGCCCTGGCTGGCCTGGGGGAAAAGGCCTATTTGGTTTGTGTCTGGCACTGATAACAGTGGTAGGGATACCATAAAAAATAAAACTGAATTTTCTAACTTACTTCTGAGTTCACAGATACAAACTTAACATATATAGTTTTATTAAGCATTCCAGGATTCTGATAAAGATTCTGAGGTCAGTAGTTTTAATGCTCCGCTTGAAGTTGGCTCATTTACCAGATTCATGTGTAATTTTCTCTGGGCTTTGGGGATGGCAGTAGTAGGCTGTGAAGCTCTGGATGGAGCTTCCAAATATTCTGCGCCTGTAAGGTCAGGACCCTGTAGTCTTTTTTTTTTTTTTTTTTGACAGTACGAGGGATCGATCTCAGGCCCTTGTGCTTCCAAGACAGGTGCAGTACCTCTCAAGTTAAATCCCCGGCCCTGGGCCCAGTAGTCTTATTAAAGAAAGGGACAGGTCTTGGGAGCAGTCATGCCCTTAAGTCCATTAATTTTCCTGTTTGAGGTTTGAACTGTCATTTCCTTTCTTCTCTTTCTAGAGTAGAACATCAATGTTAATTTTTTTTTTTTTTCCAAGACAGGGTCTTGCTTTATAGTTCAGGCTGGCCCTGAGCTCACTATGTAGCCCAGGCAAGCTTCGAACTGACAGCAGGCTTGAGCCACCACTCCAGGCACTGTGGTATGCCAGGAACTTTGGTGTACTGTTCTGATTGCTGGTGGGTGTGAGTGACCACGCCCAGCATTGTTGTATGTGGTTATGGGGATTGAGTTAGGGACCTTGCACTTGCAGGGCAGGTGCTGGACCCACTGGGTTAAATCCCTGATCCATCAATGTTTTTTTGTTTTGGTTTGGTTTTTTTAATTTAATTTGTTTGTTTGTTTGTTTGTTTGAGACAGGTTTGGCTTTATAGTTCAGGCTGGCCCTGAGCTCAACCTTGAACTCACAGCAATTCTCCTGCCTCTGCCTCCTTACAGGTGTGAGCCACCACGCCTAACCTTGTGGTGTGTGCCTGACCTTGTGGTGTGTGGTACTGATTGCTGGTGGGTGTGAGTCACCACTCCCAGCATTGTTATATGTGTTTACAGATCAAACTGGGAAACTTGTGCTTGTGAAACAGGGGTAGGAAACACTGAGCTAAATCCCCAGCCCATCAATGTTATTTTTAAGAATAGTTCAGAGTTGTGTCACCAGATAGGGGCCACCTGAACATATTCTAGAGAGCAGTATTGACTTTAGTGTCTCCAAAGCTTAGAAGCATGTGCTAATTTTCCCCTCATCCTGCAGTTTGAGAAGGACCAGAAGATGATTGTCTTTTTCTCCAGCTGCGAGCTGGTGGAGTTCCACTACAACCTCTTCCTCCAGACCCTGCTGAGCAGTGTGGGGGCCCCTGCATCGGGGCAGGCACCATCTGCCTCTACGCGATTAAAATTCCTACGGCTGCATGGCAACATGGAGCAGGAGGTGAGCCCCCACCCCATCCCAAGTCCCCAGGAACTGACTCATCCTTGCACCTTGGATCTGCTAGGGAAGCACCCACTGGAAATCGGGGAGCCTCTGCCAGTGAAGGGGATCACAGTGCTGGGGGGATGTGGGCAAGAGGGGCTTTTGTTCCCGGTGCTCTGGCTCCAGCCAATCTCTTCTACCTGAGAGCGCTCACGGCTGGCTTGGCCTGTGCCTATTTCAGCCAGCTGTTCCGGCAACAGAGTACCACTAAGTAGCTGGCACCAGGGAAGGGTTTTGCCTTTTTAGTACCCAGTGTGTAATTAGGGCTTGATGTCTTCAAATTAAGAGCATTAATGGAGCTAAATTGTGGATCCCATATGGTACTGCTGAGCACGGCTGCTGTCATTGTCAACAAGACACAGCGCTGCACTTTGAACACTTCAGGTTACAAGCGGGTGCCACACACCAAAGGGGTTCGAGCCTTTCTCTGAGTGAGATTCAGACTGCACCCTTCCCCTGGTTTTAGATATTTTCATTCTGCTGCTCTTAGGCCATCCGTTTAGGGAGGCAGGGTGGCGTGAAGGGGGGAGGTGTACTCACTCGAGTTGGGGAGGGAAGGACAGGCGGGCATGGAGCCATCTTGTCCTCGCAGAAAAGTCACCAGGCAGCTTCAGAAATTATAGAGTGTACAGAAATCAGTAAGACAGACCAGATCAGCTGAAAAACTGTGATCTTATTAAAGCTTTGCAAGACACTGAAAGTCTTAACAGGCCCTTAAATCTGTTCAGTCCTTCTTTTTCTCTCTCTCTTGTCGCAGTTAAGAAAAGGAAACCACCAGAAAGGTGACCTTGCTCAAGGTCACTCATGGAAACTGCTCATTTACCACTAGATTACACTGAAGTGTCCAAACCTTGATGAAATTTTATAAACTTGATTTTTACCTTTAGCTCCCTAATTCAGTGGAGCAATTGGTTTCACTTTTTAGTACCATTTATAGTTTGGGTTTTGTTTTAAACTACTTTATCCTATGGGTCACTATCTACCAGAGACATTCTGTAAGGTAAGTCCGAGGATGGTGATGTGGATGTAGACAGCTCATAGACTTTCACAGATCGTACAGAAGACTCCCAGGTTGAGAGATCTCAGACCACATAGGACTTTGTCACTGGTGAGAGCCTGGCAATGTTTACAGCTGTGTCCTGGCTACAGATTTCTTGTGTTCCGTTTGCTGGCAGTGAGACCCCAGAGAAGTACTTACTGTTTTTGTGTCTCTGAAGTGGGGATCGTAGTAGTATTTACTTCACACAGTGATGTCGATTCATTGAGTTAATGGTGACAGAGCTCTTAGACTAAAGAACATGTAAACTGCTACAAAATAAAATCGGTAAGTCTTGAAGTCCTAGGTGTGTAGGCAGGGACTTGCTGAACAGACCCCTCTACAGAAGGGAGTGGCAAGAATGAACAAGTGGGATCATAGCAAGGGAAAAGTTTCCGCAGCGCAAAAGAGACAACCAGTGAGTTAGGAGTCAGCCTGCAGAATGGGACAAGATTTTTGCCAGCTATTCCTCAGAGAACTAACATGTAGAATATAGAAATAACTCAAAAAAAAAATCAGACCCTCTAAGTAAAAGCTGCAATCACCCGAAGTGCATACACACTTCTTAGAGATACAGATAGATGGCCAATAAAGACATAAAGGAAAATTCAGTTAAAGAAATGCCAATTCAGACAATACCGAGATTCCATCTTACCCCACAAAAGGTGGCCATCATCAGATCAGATAGCAACAAATGCTGCAACACAGTGAGGGGAAAAGGAATGCGTTTTCATTGTTGAGGGGAATATGAGTTATCAATGTGGAGAGTCCTCAAAAAACTACAATTAGAGCTGGACGTGGTGGCTTACACCTATAATCTTAGCATTTAGGAGGCAGAGGCAGGAGGATTGCTGGGAATTTGAGCCAGCTTGAGCTACATAATGAGTTCAGGGTCAACCTGAACTACAAAGCAAGACCTTGTCAATAAACTATTAAAAAAAAAACAAACTACAATTAGAAATTCCATTTGAACCAAGTGTTTCCCTTCTAGGTATCTCTCTCCCCCAGAGTAAAACACATAATGTGTACACATGTTTATAGGGCACAGTTCATAATGGTTAACCCTTGGGAGGGACCTGTCTGTCCAACATGGATGAAGAGAATGTAGAGTGCTATTCTACTATAAAGGGGGATGAACTGGAGTCCTTTATAGGAAAATAGATGCATTTAAGGCCATAATATTAAGTGAAATCAGACATACAAAATATTGCCTGATTCCCCTTATATGAGAAACCCAAAATATAAATAAAGGGCAAAACAAAAGATAGATAATATAAAGTAAGGAGATCTTTTTCAAATGGGAAGGGCCACAAGAGGTGGAAAGGGGATGACAAATAATTTGTGTGTGCTGTATATCTGTCAGCTCCCCACAGGGATTGTAAACATTATGTAGTGCAAACGTGGACCGAAAGGAAAAGATAAAGTTCTTAGTGCCAGGCCCAACAACGTAGTACTCAGTAAACATCAAATGCTGTTACTGTTGTTATATCTTTCTATGAATAATTTAGCTTTTTTTTTTGTTTTTGAAACAAGATCTCATCTCACTGTATAGTTCAGGCTGACCTTGAACTCACTGCATAGTCCACACTCAAACTCACAGTAATCCTCCGACTCATCCTTCTGAGTTCTGGGATTACAGGTGTTTACCACCATGCCAGGTAGTTTACCTCTTTTTTTGTAATCTAAAATTATTAATATTTCACTCTTGTTCATACGCAGTGGTCCAGCACAGCATCCCTGTGAGCCATGTAAAAAACAGGAATAGCGTCCTGGCCTCGTACTCTGTGTCAGGGCCGCGTATCCTGTGGATTGTGCTAAAATATTCCATCCCTGGAATATTCCAAAAACTTACCAGTTTTCACGGTGTACCTCTGCTCCCAATTTCCTGGCCTCTTGACCAGGTAGGTCACTGCCCCAGACCTGAGAGAGGACTGTCATGGTCCCTGACACACTTCGGCGCACTAGAGAGAAGTTACCGTTGGAAGGAGATGCTGCCCCTGGGTTTTCCTCACCCCAACTCCCAGTGCAGTATGTCCTGTCTTCAGGGCGTTTCACACGCTTTTAGGGAAGTTTCTGATTTTAATTTGACAGTTCTGCCAATAAAGGCATGCCTTTGTTGTTTATCCTTCTCTGCATATGTGTCCCCTCGCAAGTTTCATAACCTCTTTGTACCTCCCTTTGTGCATTTTCCTGTCAAAAATGGGGTGCAGAGCAGACCTCCTGCAGGGCCTTTCCAAGGGCAAAGTAAGTATGGCTGTGAGAAGTGTTCAGACAGGCCTGGGCTGAGCCAGATGCTGTCTCTCCGTCCAGTGCTCTAAATGAAGAGCCCTGGTGTCCAGACACACAAAATGTGTGCATGTGAAAGGCCAGAGTCATATCCTGCAGCAGTTCGACATCTGTGCCAAAGAGGAAGGGTAGACTTTGTTGCTAACAGGCAGGTATGGCCAGGTCTCGAGCACGTGGAACACTGTGACTTGAGCACACTCAGGCGGCCCTGGACACATTCTCCCCACCCACCAGACTGGTTTTCAGAACTGTACCCGAGGGCACAATTGGAATGTGCACAGCATAGAGCACCGGTTGTGACCGTGAAAAACTGGAGACGTTTCCCTTGCCAGTGACAGGGATTTGTTCACATCCATGGCAATGTGACCCTCCGCAGAGTCATTTCACTGTGTGAGATTCTTTGGAATGTGTATGGCTGAGTGCGTGGTCAGATTTGATGGTGATAAGAGCATGTTGCTAGTGTAAATAGTAGAATGCCATCTTCAAGAAAAATTATTAACTTTGCACAAGGCATGGTGGTGCGTGCCTGTTATTCCAGCACTCGGGAGGCTGAGGCAGGAGGATGGCCATGAGTTTGAGACCAGCCTAAGCAACATAGTTATTTCAAAGCCAGCCTGCACTACAAACCAAGAGCCTGTAAAAACAAATAAACAAAAAATCAAAAAATTTTGTACAGTAATAGTAGTGTAGCCAGCAAGGTTTATCCCAAGTTTGATTATTGCTAAGTGAGAACTTCTAAAACCACATATTTAGTTGTGTTATGTATAGAAAGAAGATTTGGGTAACATCAAAGGATTGCTGATGGTGGGGTTTGCACCTAGTGGAGGGATGATTTTATTTTTTCCTTAAATAGAATTTTTGTATAAGATACATAGTTTTTGTAATACAAAAATACATAATTTTTGTAAGATACATAGTTTAGTAAATGTTTTATTTTTTAAAAGTATTTTAAAAGTTGTCTAGGTTGGTCCTTCAGTGCACTTCTAGGAGAATGTGCTAGGAAGAATCTTTGGGGAACCCACACATGTTACTTTGTCCCTTGACCTGCCCTGCTCTGTCATTGGCCCTGGGTAGGTAGCCCCACCCTGGCTGAAACGTGCTGCCCTATGCTGCTGCAGCACAGTGTCAAGTCAAGTCTTGCTAATGCAGGGTCCGAGCAGGCATTCGTACTTCTCTCCTGGAGAACCTTTCTGTGCCTAAAGGTAGAGCAATAGGAAATCGGGGAGGTTATGGAAATCTTAGCTGTCTTGCTGGAATTTATCTTGTCATCTGAAGGTTCTTTTTCCCTTGTTTTTGTAGGAAAGAACAGCAGTGTTTCAGGAGTTCTCGTGTTCCAAAACAGGTGTCCTTCTTTGCACGGTATGTCTCTGCTCCAGTGACGGTGAGCTCCAGTACCATGGGCTGTGATTTCTAGTCTCATGACAGCCTGTCCTCCGCCAGCCCCTGGAGAGGGGGGCACCAGGCAGGCCTCTTGGTGTGACTGGTCGCTCTGCACCTCTGGCTTGTCACCTGGCTGCACAGATAGCTGGCTGCCACCATGCAGAAGACTTGGCAATTTGCTCACTAATAGTGGCAGCTGTTAGTCTGAAAATGTGTGAATCTTGGCGATTTCTAGACACCAAAAACTTGTAAATTACAGCTATCGGGAGTAATTAGAGCTGAGAAAGTCTTTCCACAACAGAATGGCTCTGCTCACTTCTGCTCACCCTCTTAAAGGCAAATAGATGCACACAGGCAGATTTTGTTTGCTGTTGTCAAACAGTATCATTTGCCCTAGGATTTCCAGGACTGGTTCCGCTGGCCTCTGTGCAGGCCCACATGGCCTCCCACAGTGCAGCGCTGACCTTTTTAATGCACATCTTTTGTGCCCTCTTGAGATTGAAAACTGTATCTCCCACGTCCACTCCTCTTTGAGGAGTCTCTTTACCACAGCTGTTGCAAAACACCTTTTCCGCTAGTTCCATCATGGGAAACATAACCTGACACTGGGTTATTGGAGACGTCTTTGTGTGCATGGTGATGAGAGTCCACTGTAAATTTAGTAGATTCAGTAGACAGATGCTGAGTAGCCACAGAGACCTTTAGCTGCACGAATACCTCATTTAGTGTAGTGTAGGTCCTTTCTGAGAAACACCTTACTGTCCAGCTTGAAAGGTACTAGAAACTCTTCTTTCTACATCACGAGATTGTGAGTGAGTGCAGCTTAGCTTTGTGTGTGCGTGTGCATGTGTACATGTGTCCTCACAACAGCCTGCCCACAGACCTGCTCATCGGAGTGCCTGTTCTCACACACGGCGCAGGGAGGGTCCATTGACACTCATTATTTGGACCTGAGACCAGTTTCAGCTGGAATCTGCCTCCTGGGGAGACCCCACTTAACCAAGTAGTTTTTCCCTTGTGGAAGCCAGCCTGCAAGTCAGGTGGTTGTGTTCCTTCCAAATTGGGTTTTAAATGTCTAAAGATAGAGTCCAGTTGTTCAACTTGGTAGGGAACTTGTCAGTAATCTGTAGCATGTCAGCACCATCATTGTTCGAAGGCCTTCCCTCTCACCCTGCTGCCCCTTGCTCGCTACCCTTTAGCCCAATGCAACCCCGTTTCAGCTACTTGACTACACCATTCTGGCCTTGGGTTTTAATACAAGCTGAGCCTTCTGCCTGGAATATCACCCAGCCCCAGCTTTGACAGACCTAACTCAGATCGCAGCTTAAACTTCACTTCTTCAGAGAATGAGGCTGTGTCTCTTGGTAGTGCTTACCACACTGGGTGTAGGTGTTATCCTTCCAGATCATCAGCTCCATGAAGACAGGGACTGTGATGTATTCTCAGTTCCCTCAGGTATCTAATACAGAATGGACAGAGCGGACACTTGGCATTTGTGGTTGGTTTGAGTGGTAGGTGAGGCCCAGAATCTCAAGGTCAAGAACCATTTCATGGATGAATTTTTTTTCTAAAGACTAAGGAAAGTGGAAGTTAATATACTTGCTCACTGGGAAAAGGTTACTTTTTTCATTCTTGTAGAATTTCGGGAGAATAAGAGTTACAGATTGTCTACATTGAAACAAATCAGTAGGAGCTTTTGTGTTGAAATTTAGGTCAGGACGGTAACAAAATGTTTTCTTTCTGTCTGTTAAGGGCCTATATTTACCCCTGCAAAATTGTTAAGTTTCTGGGGCCGGGGATTTGGCTCAGTGGTTCCGGCGCCTGTCTTGCAAGCATGAGGGCCTGAGTTCGATCCCTGGAAACCACGTACAATACTGGGCATGGAGACTAACACCCAGCAGCAATCAGTACCACACACCACAGTGCCGGGCGTGGTGGCTCACGCCTGTAATCCCAGCACTCGGGAGGCAGAGGCAGGAGGACTGCTGTGATGTGAGTTGGAGGCTGAGCTCAGGGCCAGCCTGAACTACAAAGTGAGACCCTGTCTCAAAAAAAAAAAAATTGTTGAGTTTCCCGTGTGTAAAAGTTACCATGTTTTGTACCACATAAAAGTGTGTGATAAATCTCAAGGAAGATTCTAGATATCCCAAATTCAGTATTTTGTTATTTTTTTTATGTAGCTCTGTGTGGAAAAGAAGATCATTCTTTCTACAGTTCAATTCATAGTGGGGTCCAAGGCGTATGACCACTTTCCTTATGTCTGATGCCCATAGGCTGTGATGTCAGCTGGACAAAGAGCACCATTGTGCCACCACACAGCGCCCGAGCTCCCTCCCCCACCTTGGCCCCCCGACAGGTGCAGAGCAAACTCCTTTGGCCACACTTGTTTTCCTTGAATTCTCCTGGTCATGGCCCCTGTCCCATCTATGTCAGAGCAGTACACAAACCACAGACGTCCCACCTATGTTGTGTTGTCTCCTCTGTGCAGTTGTGCAAGAAGATGGTGGAGCTGGCTCCTGCGTGCCTAAGCCGGGGGACGGGCCAGTTCTAGTAATGAGAAGGCCTTGGCTTGCTCGCAGAAGTGCTGCTACTTCTGCCCTTGTGTCTGCTTTAGCGTGACTCATCTGCTTCTGAGAGCCACAGTGTGCGTGATGGTGGGTGGGAGAGGCACATCAGTCTGCGTCCTCTGCAGCAGCCTGTTGCACACCAGGCTACCTGAGCACTCTCAGGAGCCTTCTTGGTGTTAATGAGGAACGAGGGCTGTGTCAGGACAAGGCAGATGGAGAACTGGCTCCTTTCGATAAAGGGCTTCATGTTGTTAATTGTTGCGTGGGGATTTTCCCCTCTATACGATCCATACCTTTGCCATTTTTATTTATCACCATCCCAAGATCCTCCAAGCCCAGAAAAGGCCAAGTATCTTTATGAAAATTTATGAACAGTTCTCTAACTACACAAAATAGCAGAGTAACACTGTATCCTTTACTGTTTGAAAATTCCCTTCCCAGCTCTGCTTGCCTTCCATCCAGAAACAGCCAAAGGTGCATGGTGAGTGTGTCTTTATACTGATTATGTACATCTTTGTAATTTCACCTCAGGCCCAGACAGAGCTCTGGGTGGTAACTGTTCAGTGGTGTGGGTCTCTCTTGAGATAGAGCTCAGGATGGTCAGGGAAGGAGGCCACTTTTGGTCTCCACACATTGGTGATATGATTTTGTATTGAGTGAAAAATTAGATTCACAGAAAAGCCAGGTTAAAAGGGAGCAGAGACAAGTAGGAGGAAGTAATTTGTAAATTCAAGGTACACTTTCCCAAGTGGAATTAAGAAATCAAATGAAGGGCCAGAGAATTAGCTTAGTGATTCTGGTGCCTGTCTTGCAAGCCCGAGGACCCAGGGTTCCATCCCTAGTAACTGCATACAACAAAGCTGGGTGTGGTGACTCACGCCTGCCAGCCATCAGTACCACACAGCACAGTGCTGGGTGTGGTGGCTCATGTCTGTAAACACAGCTCAACCACATACCACAATGCCAGGTGTGGTGGCTCACACCTATAATCCCAGCACTGGGGAGGAAGAGGCAGGAGGATTGCTGAGTCCTAGGCTTGCCTGCACTATGAAGTGAGCTCAGGGCCAGCCTGAACTACAAAGCAAGATCCTGTCTAAAAAAAATTCAAATGAAGCAGTTATGAGACACTGGATTATCCACAAATTTGTGTTTCCTAGTGAAAAGGGCACATGATCTGTTGTTACGCAGTAATGTTGATGCACTGATAAAGAGAAATAGCACAGGTCCAAGGTCAGGAGTTCAATCTGCAGTAAAAAAAGAGAGAGAGAGAGAGAGAGAAATCCCACTGAGCAGCAAGAAAGTGGAATTTCTCAGTCACTTCTGGTATGGAGGCCAGACGAGGCTTTGTCTTGGCACACAGGAGTGGCCTTCGGCGCGTCCAGGGTCCGCTGGCCGAGCCCGGCTTAGAACGCGTGGGCCCTGGCTGTGCAGTCTGTGTAGCTCTTTCGGTGGACGCACAAAAATCCCTACTTTGCTCCCTTATTGCTTTCTCCCCTCTCCTTTGCTTGAAACACTATTAGGTCTGTGCAGTTCTTAAGTTCCTCTCCTTCTGGGGAATTTCCACCGTGCCAGGCAGCCAGGGACAAAGGAGCTCAGGCTCTGAGAGTCGCTGGAATGTCAGCCCAATGCTCCACACAAGTGGAGACTTCTCACTTTCTCTGGGGTGTGCTTTTCAGGTAAAGTTCATCTTTCCCGTATGATTTCATTGGTGTTAATGGGAAGACATTTGGAGATTGTTTGCTGTTTACTCAGTTACGCTAACTCATGTTGCCAGTTTTTTGGCGGCTCCAGCCAAGATCTCTCGACTCTGACAGCTTCTGTGCTCTCCCCTTCCTCCTCTGATTACGCAGCCCAATCTGTCACCCGGACAACAGGGGCCTGTACCCTGCTGATGGCTTTCCACACACGGCAGTAATGACTCTTGGCAGCCCGGGAAGGCGTCAGAGGCGAGTTTGCCACGTCCCTTCTCAGAGAGACGGCAGCCCCTCTCCCTGTTAGTAAAAGCACTTTGTGAGGTTCTCGGGTAAATAAATGAGTCATTTTAATCCAACTGACAGGCTGGCACCTGAGCAGGCTGCCTTCCATCTGTACTCCTGGGTCTCATGGAGGCAGCCAGTTGTCAAGCCCAGGCCCTTCAAGGCCTTGCTGGAGAGTGTGTCTTTCAGAACTGACTTTAGTGATTCTTTTGCCCTAATTAGGTTAAAGGAATAGAACTGGGCTGCTACAGTGCATAAGTTCTAGGAGTGGGCAGAGAACCGAAGCCTTGGTGAATCTGGCCGGTGCCACTCCTACTGATGGGGTGCAGCGGCTCGGGCTCCTTCGGCATCTTTGCCCAGGGGGCCGAGGGGGTGGTGGGCAAGAGGGAAGGATCCTTAAATCACCACGACAACCAAATGCGTGGGACACTCAGGTTTTGGCTTTTCGGAAATTTTCCGCATACACTCTCTCGTCTGCGCTTCACAGCAGTGTCGTGTTGTGACGGGCAGTTTGGCAGCCCTTACACTGGTGTGTCACCAGGATCTCGGGCTGGCTGGACATGCCTGGACCGTCGGCACTGTGCTCCTGCCCTCACACCCCAGTGCCGAGCCTGGGATGCTGCGGGTGCTGTGCCCCAGCAACTGCTGGGTGTCGTCTGGGTGAGAGAAAAGAGGGGGAGCCGGGCTGTGCTCCAGCTGAGAAGAGTGGAGGCTGGGGGCAACGCCTCAGCCAGGCATCGGGCCGGGCCCGAGTGGGGCAGGACCCTGCAGTCACTGTGCGGCTGCTGTGTCCCTCCTCATGCTTGCGTCCCATGTGAGTGGAATTCAGTGTCACATTGCTCTTTGAAAGTTTTGTCTGTTTCCTAGTTGAATTTACTAAACCAATGAGCATTAAATTTTTACAGACCCTGTCTGTAAAGCTCAGGCAGCCCATTGTCTGCATAGATCTCCCACTGCAGAGCACTTAAATAAGATAAATGACTTTTCAACAAGCCCTGAGCAGACCTGAGGATCCGTCAGTTTTCCCTAATGTGCTGACTGTAGTAGGAAGCCAGTTCTACTCCCCTTCGATGCGGTCGCTCTCGATTGTGTTCTCAGAACCTATGTGGCTGAGACACTTTGGGGGGTTTGAGCCAGCTTCCACTCACACACGTACAAGTACAGCCCAGTGCCACTCACAGAAGACCGGGGTGCCTCTGGTCCTGGGTCTGTCCAAGTGTGTGGTGTCAGGACAGCGTCTGCTTAGTCCTGCCTTTGACCCTGTGAGTACAGGGAGTGTGCTTCTGTACTGCAACTTGGCTCAATATTATTTTTCAGAAAAGCAACATGCGTAAAAATCCTTTAGGGTTCCTTTAAAAAGTGTTGGGAGAGACTGGACTATGCAGGATTTCTCTGCTGTGGGGCACAGGAAGGGACAATAAACTTAGAAAGTCATCCTTTGCAGCCATCAGGGTTATCATTGATACACACCAGCAGAACCGGCAGAAGCTAGCCCCCATAATGAGACATGTAAGGAATATTCATGGCTCTTGGTTTCTTTTCCCTGATCACTTTGTTACCAAGAAGAAAGGCCCCTGTGGAAGCCAGCGGGTACCACTGTGTGCGTTGGCAGAGCCCGACGTTACCCCTCCGGCCTGCAGCCACGGCACGCCCTGCCGGGATGCCTGGCCCACACTTTCTCAGGATGCAGGTAAACACAGGAAGCACCTTCTCTAGATTCCTGGACTCTCCGAAAATGATGGTCTTCAGAAGCCTACGGAAGTCATTGAGAGGAAGCAGGGTTGCTATTCGAGACTTAGGAAGTCTAAAAGGATACACAATACACCTGTGATTCATCCCTGGATTGGGAAAATAACTGTGAGAGACATCCTAAGTCAGTTGGAGAAAGTGGGATATGGGCTGTTCGTGAGAAAATAATAATCTTCAAGATTAAATTTTATTTGTGGGCAAGGTCTTCACATAACTCCTATTGCTAGCCAGCCGTTTTTATTTTTTGATAGAAGGTCTGCCTCAGTGAATCTCTGTGCCTCAGTGGTCTCCCGGAGTGCTGGGACTATATCAGGCCCCACCGTGCCTGGCTGATCCTAAGTTTCATAAGTGTGAGAATGGCGTGGTAGTTTTTCTAGAAGAAGATCCTTGTACTTAGAAGATACGTGCTAAAGTGTTCAGGCCCAAGATGGCATGATACTCACATCCGACTGTAGACAGGGAGACACGGGAGAAGGGGGGATCACTTTGTGTAGAGGGAAAAGGAGAAAGTGAATGAGCTGAAGCTGCACAGTTTAGAGGAAAACTGATGTACTCACTGTACCAGTCTTCAGCATTTATGGAGGCTGGAATTCTGTAAATAAAAAATCTGAGAAAAATTATATATATTTGTTTTTCAAAGTAAAAGCAAACAGAAGGAAAATGCAAAGAGAAAAGTGAAAATCACCTTAAGTCCTTCTGTCCAGAAGTAACCACTGGTGAAAATTGTTGCTTTTCTTCTGAGGACTTGTTCTGTCTACCTATTGATTGTTGAGTTGATCAGTCAACCAGCTGATTTCTGACTTGTCTGATTTTTTTCCTTGAAATTTTTGGCTAAAAAAAAGTAAGAGTATTTGTTCTCTTTAAAATGTCCCAGCCTGCCAGGGATGTAGCTCAGTGACCCTGTGCCCTGCTTGCAAGTACAAGCAATAAAATATGCCAGCCAGTGGTAGTTGCACATGCCTGTAATCCGAGCTGTTCAGGAGGCTGAGGCATGAGGGCTGCAAGTTCTAGGTCAGCCTGCTGGGCAAACTCAGTGACACCCTGCCTGAAGGTAAAATAAAAAACTGAATGGCAGAGAACTTGACTAGATCGTACAGCATTCGGTGCTTTGGTTTTGTGTTTTGGCAAGAAGGTCGTGTACTGTTTGTTTTAGCTGATCACCTTGAGCCGTGTGAGCGAAGCTCACTGAAGGCAGGGTGCCTTCTGGCTCTGGCTCTTTGCCTTGGTCTCTTCCTCCTCTATAGGTAACTCTAAGCTTTGGGGATTTTTCTGCCATGGTTTCTTTTGGGAAATAAGCAAATACGTTTTATTTCCCCAGTTTCTTACACATTTAAGCATATCATACACTCAGAATATATCCTGCAGAGTCTCCAGTTTGGACACAGAAATCCCAGTCCCTTTCAGCTGTGTTCCACCCCCCCGTGGTGTTTGTTGTCACCTTCTCTGCAGTGCTGACCGAGCAGCCTCACTCATGCACACCGTTCTGCAGCTCTCCAGTCTCTTTCTGGTGGTGAGACTGCTCTGGACAGAAGGGGGTTGCGGAGCTGATTTTGTTACAGAGCATCAAGTCCCCACCAAAGGGATCTGCACCACTCTGAATTCATACCAGGAGCATACAGGGCGGCAGCAGCTCTTTTGATGATGGCAGTGGCCTCTTCCTCTTTGGAACAGAAAAGGGGGCCTGGATTTGTGGTTACTGCTGTTTTTCAGCCCTGTGTCCCTACATGAGTTACTTAGCCCCTCTGAACTTCGGTTTCCTCATCTGTCAGTGGGAGCTGATCAGTGAAGACAGTGCAAGTAAGATGTTAAACACAGCATCTGGTATGCAGGATGCCTCCGTAAATAGTGGCTGGGGTCAGTCTTACGACTCTTGGGCTGAAGTTGAGTTCAGAGTGCAAATCACTGCCATTTTCTTGGCACCCTCCCAGGCCAAGTTAAAGACAGTGTAAGTCTCCATTGCTCTGATAAGTTTCAGCTGAGTCTTTGGAGCAAACAGCGGGCTTGGCTGCACCCTCATCTAGCAAGTAGACAGGATGGCAAATCACTCAGCCTCGTGCTCTTTGAGCCTCATAGGCCAAGGCCTTGGTGCCATAAAGCTGCCCCCACCGCTGTCTCAGTTAATCTGCCGGAATGTGAGGAGGCTGGGACGATACTCCATGGGAACATGTGTCCTGGTGGTTTTTCAGACCTTAACCTAAATCTCTGACAGTGGTCACGTAAGTCCTTGCACTGACCCGCTGGTCGTGTTGTGAAAAGGCTCTGTCCTGCTTGCCCCAGATCAGAATTTCTAACCGTAGTTTCAGACTTGGATGGTTCCTGAACTGCTAGGAGTTGAGTGTGGACTTGTGTGTGTTTGTGTGTGTACACCCAGCGGGCACATGGCCCACTGCCTCACAGAGTTCACACACAGCCCTAACCGTATCCTTTTTTGTTTTGAAGGATGTTGCAGCTCGGGGCTTAGATCTCCCACAAGTCACCTGGATCGTTCAGGTAATTTTTTTAGTTGTTAGGTATGAGCTTGAGGCAGCAGTATATGATCGCAAACAACTCATTGGCTTTAAGTAGAATAATTATTACACGCTTGGGTGCTGCCCTGGTAACCAGGCAGCGATCACCCTTATCTGCACAATTCTCCTGACATCTTTTCTTAACCCAGCCCACCCACCAACGACAGCAAAACAGCCAGGACATGCAGTCTCGGGAGGGAGAGAGGGAGGAAGGTGGCAGGTTTTACTCCCAGACCAGTTCATGTCACAAACCAAAGTTTCGACACCCTGAAAATAACAGGACTTATCTGGGCCCCGGAGAGACCTTGTTGTGTCCAGAGGAGATGGCTCAGCTGTCCTAAGAGCTGTGTCTGGGAACACTGACCTGCAGGGAACAATTAAGTTCCTGACAGCGTCTTACATACACCTCTAGCTTAGACACTTTGCCAGAGGGTAGAGGTGTTAGCACTTGAGTCTAGTGGGTTTCATTCTGTTTTTACTTTTCATTAGTCTACAGAGTGGTATTTTGAATCCCGGTGCAGGGCCCAGCGGACTGGTGTCTGGTTTACATGACCATGGTTTATTCACGTTGGTGCAGTTGTGTGCCCATCCCTGGTAGGGAAATGAGATCTGCTTGTCACAGGCAGCACTGGGAGTGGAGGCAGCGTGTCTTCTTTTCTGCTGGCCACAGGAGCGAATGGGAGCTGAGACGGCAGTGATAATTTTAACGTGCTAGAGGCTGGGCATAAAACTGATCATGGAGCCTCGTGCTGGGACTGTTGGTTAGTGGAACACACTTGGCTTCCTGTATATTCACCTTCACCCATTGATCTTTGATTCTGGTGGCAGTAAAGGAAAAAGAAAGAAAAAATGAGTATGTGGTCATTTGATGATGACATAACTGCCAAAGATAACAAAAGGCTGTTCCCAGTCCACCTGTCTGAATCTGCCTGTCCGTGTGTCTCTGCCGGCAGGGAGCGAGCCTCAGCCCGCTGGTGGACCTGCGCCGGGTGGGGAGCCTTCCCTCCAGGGCTGGCCGGGGAGGCGACTGCCGGCACAGTGGTCGGTCCTCCATCCTTACGTGGCTCTCTTACCTTGCCCTGCTGCCCTGCCCACCAAGGAGACAGGCCAAGGTCGTGTGGTCATCTCAGAAAGGCCGGCCTGCCTGCCTGCCTGCCTGCCTGCATTTTCACCTTGCAGTCACCTCGGTGAAAAGATGCAAATAGAAAATGAAGAGACCCGTGGAGAAGTAAAATTAAAAAGGAGATACTGGGACAAGATGATGTCTCGTTTATCTGAATCTTGGCCACCGTTCACCTCTGTGTGTCAACCTCGTTATTTCAATGAAGCCAGGAGTTTCAGGGTTGAGTGACTTCTCCTTGTGATTGTGTTAGAGTAACCATAGTACCAGGGTCTAATTCTTGGGATACCTGGAGGCAGGTGAGGGGTATTGCACTTCCAATTAATGGCAATCCCTTGATCTTGAATGCCTTCATTTTTGTTGCCCTTTTCAGTACAATGCTCCATCTTCACCTGCAGAATACATCCACCGGATTGGAAGAACTGCCCGGATTGGCTGTCATGGGAGCAGCCTGCTCATTTTGGCTCCTTCGGAGGCAGAATATGTCAACTCGTTGGCTTCTCACAAAATCAAGTGAGTCAGAAACCTGAACGGGCTTCTGCTGATCTCACCTAATTAACTTTCTGTCACTTTTTATAGTGGATGGGCCTTGTAAGCTGCTGAAGAGCCATTAACCCTTGTGATCCCCAAATGAGTCCCAGAATAGCCAGTGGCAAAAACTAAAACCCTTCATGCCATCAGCACCTGCCAGTTTTCATTGTGTTGCCAGACTAAGTCATAGGACAGTCTGTTGCACTTCGTTTTTCTTTGAGATTGAGGTCTGTGATTCATTTTTCTTACTCTGAAGTGAGAATGCACAGTGACCCTTATAGCTAGCTTCTCAGAAGCTCTTTTTATTTATTATTTTTATCTCTTGTAAACATAACTTGGAAGTTGCTTTGTTTTTTAAAAAATACTACTTTTCACATATTACCCAAGTCCCTTCTCTGGGAAATAGACCCGAGGGAAGATTTCAAGCAGCTGAGATAGCGCCGAACCGCACACCCACAGCCGAGACTACAGTCAGCCTCTTGTGCTGGCTGTTGTGCAGCAGGGCTCCTAGAGTCCAGCCCCGCGCAGGCTCCACGGGAATGACAGAGAAGTGACGCGCCTGGCCATAGAGCTGGGTTTGTTATATTTTCCATGAAATGTCTGGCACCTAAGGCAGCAGGTTCTCATGGAACCCTAAAAGCATAACTTTTCTTTTTGTTTTAGTTTTTTGAGGCAGGGTCTCTCTTTGTAGTTCAGGCTGACCCTAAACTCACTAAATAGTCCAGGCGCGCCTTGAACTCACAGCAATCCTCCTGCCTCTGCTTCCCAAGTGCTGGGATTACAGACGTGAACCACCATGCCTGGCACTATGGATTTGAGTCACCATGCCCAGCATTGTGGTATATGGTTACCAGGATCGAACTCGGGACTTTGTGCTTGCCAGGCAGATGCCAGAACCACTGAGCTAAACTCCCAGCCCAAGACACAGAATTTTTGAAACACATCTACTTTAAAGGATTTCTTCTGCTCTCACATGGCAGTGATGGATGAAAGCATTTCTGGGAACATGAGAAGAGCTGTGTGTTTATCTGGAGCAGTGGGACACAGCCCACCCCTCACCCTACAGCACCCTCTGCTGCCGAGGGCGACACTGTCCTGCTTAAGTGTGGTGATCTCATTTCTTGATTTTCTTTTCCCTGCAGACTGACCACTTCTTGATTTTATCTAAAACATGTGATAAGACTATAAGGTTCCCCTACCCCTGAAGTATAGAGCTGGAAAAATCGTTTCCTGCATGCAAACTGAAATGTCCAGGCAGATATGGGGCTTGGTCTGGGGCCCAGCAGCAGTGGCCACAGGCTACCACTCACAGTCATGTAAATAGATGGCCCAAGTCATTGGTACCACAGTTCCTGCCGAGCTCCCCCCTTGAGCTGTACGAGTTTGCAGGCTGTCCAGGGTCGTCAGGGTGGACATTCATGGACACACCGTTCACACAATGCACCTGCTTCCTTTGGCTTGGGGGGAAGCAGCAATCTGCCCAAAATAAACATAATTTGGGGGCCAGGGATTTAGCTCAGTGGTTCCTGCGCCTGTCTTGCAAGTGCAAGGACCCGGGTTCCATTCCCCAGTGACCACATAACAATACTGGGCATGGAGACTCACCCCAGCAGCAGTCAGTACCACATACCACAGTGCCGGGCGTGGTGGCTCACGCCTGTAATCCCAGCACACGGGAGGCAGAGGCAGGAGGATTGCTGTGATGTGAGTTGGAGGCTGAGTTCAGGGCCAACCAGAGCTACAAAATGAGACTCTGTCTCAAAAAATAAATCAATTAATTAATACAAATAAATAAATAAACATAATTTGGATTTTTCTTTTATTTAACCCTTTCCTCAGTATATTCTATCAGTTGAAAGGATGGTATTTGTTTTAGGATGATGTACATATTTTCTCTTATTTATGAGGGAAATCTGTCCATCTGTCATTCAACACTACCTTCCCACACAGTTTCTGCTTCCTGGAGTCCACATCCCCAAGGGTGGAGCTGCCAGCCACCTCCCAGGCAGGAGAGCTGGGGAGCCCCCTGACATGGCAGGCTCTTTTCTCCCCTCTGCTCTCCCACCGGCTGGGAGTGTGCCAGTGCTGTGGCCCTTTCCCTGTCTCCAGAGCGTGTGCTGCATGGGCGTGTTCCCAGAACTCCAGGCCCCGCAGCAGTTTGAGCACCGCCCCTTGGCGGCCTCAGGTCTCCGTGGCTCCTGTCCCTTCTTTGCCAGCTTAGACCCACGGGCTCTATTTCACCCATCCTGCCCTGGCATGATACCCTCCACCCCCCCACCCCCCCACCCCCAGGAAATACTGGGCCACTGTCAGAGGTCTGATAACGGCTGTAGGGGCCTGCTGTTGTTCTGTTGCCCAGACTTTTTAATAAAAACGTTCCGGCACCCACCTCGCAAGGACAAGGTCAGGGTTTGATCCTTGGTACCAGAAGAAAAAAACACACACTCAAGTTATTTGCTGTGAGGGTTCAGACATGAAGCTAAAACCGAAAAGGGAAAACAATGATTATCACAGATAATTATTTGTGATCCAAGTCTGTTTTAAAAAACAGAGCAAGTGCAGGTGGCCTCTGTGGTGACCTCATGTGTAAAACGTTGCCAGCTAGTGTTTGTGTGGGACTCGGAATGAGGCCACATACAAAGGAGCCCGCCAGGTGATGCGGCTGGGGTCTTGGTGAGGACACAGAAGAGTGCCGGACGGGGAGGGCTGAGTCTTTTGGAGAGAGTGCCCAGAGCCAGCAGAACCTTCGGTGAGGAGTAGAAGGTCCTACATGGGCCCCTCGCTGCTGTCTGCCCAGCACCCACCTGCTGCGGCGCCGACCCTGGCCTGCCTGCTGGCAGATGGGATCAGCCTCCCTGAATACCGCTGTCTGGGTTACCACAGGCGCAGCCGCACATTGCATCTGTGGATTCCTGTTTGAGGAGAGGTCGAAATGCAGGTATCAGCATGTAGACTGCTTGCTTAATTTAATACACAGTCAGGTCAGATGCAAGAACTAGTTGCAGGCTGCAGGGGAAGAAGCAGACTGAAACACTTTCGGGACCTAAGTGGTACACTCTGCATATTCGGCAAAGGAGGAGACGGGGAGAGGTGTGTGTACTGTGCCTGGGAGCATCAGCGCCAGGCAGCAGGAGGCTGGCTGACTGATGAATTGCAAGGAAGATTTGGGAAGGCAGGCGGAGGCTCTCAGCAGCAAGGGCAGAACCAGGCCTCCTTGGTGTGCGGACACTGAGCGGCTCACTCTGACAACTCAGGTTAGCAGACTAGGCAAGAGACGGGCACCTGGGCTTCTGCCATCCCTGCCTAAGGGGACTCAGAACTTCTGATCCTTTGACTTCTTTGTATTTGTCAACTCCTTAACTGTTTCCCATCCGTTTAAATACATTGCTAATGAAAGTCATCCTTGCTTTATTAAAATATAAATGCCTCATCAGAGCAAGTATTTCTTAGATCAGGCCTGAGACAGTTCCCTGCATTTGTTTATTTTTCTATCTTTTCCTAGTGAGGGGGGTGATTCAGATCTGTTGATAGGACCATAAATAATCACTATAGATGTGCTTTGTTCCTCAGAAGCAGTGATTCCTTAGAAATAGGAAGAAGGCCCTTTGAAACTGTATATCTAGTTTGCACGTGCCATAGGCATGTGGGCCCCGGTGTGGTGGGCTATCGCACGGTGTCTGAGCTCTTGGCTGGGGCAGCAGCATGCTGTGTGTGTGAGACACTGTGCCTTCTTGCCTGTTTAGTTTTTTGTATCCCTGGTTGTAAATGAATAGCATTATTATTTTTTTCTGTTTCAGAATTTCAAATCCTTATATTTCTTTCATTTTTTTTTTCGATTTTTATTTATTTACTTTTAACCCTTGAACTCTCGGCAATCCCTGCCTCTGCCTCCCGAGGGCTGGGATTACAGGCATGAGCCACCACGCCCAGCACTGTGTGGTGTATGGTACCAGGGATCAAACCCAAGACCTTATACCTGCCAGGCACACACTGGAGCCACTGAGCTAAATCCCTGGCTCTCGTATATTTCTTTTCCAAACAAGTTTTTCCTTTCTTTTTTCTTAAGAGAAAACAGGCTAAGAGGAGATAGAGAAAAAGATAGGCCCAGGCTGTGTTTTCACTGTCAGTTCCCAGGCCCTGTCGCACACATCCCTCTGCATGTGGAACGTGTTCGGTGGGGTGGGAGAGCGCTCGCCCCGACGCCCGTCCGTCAGGCCCCGGTGCCTGAGCTGAGAGACTGCGCTCCTTCACGGGGCTGGGAGGCGGCAGCGGGGAATGCTGCAGCGGGGCGGGAGCAGAGATGACATAGCTGGGTAGGTGCTGTCAGGCATGGCATCTTCGTCGCAGCCTTGTCACAGTAACCTTGGGGAAAGGGGGAGATTGTTTTCTCCCACAAGAGAGGTTGCCACTTGTGTTTTAATCTGCTATTACATTTTCAAAAAAAAAAATTTGACAAAATCATTTGCCTTTTTGTGATGTCTTTCTCCCCAGCACTTCTTCTTCCCCTCCCTCTCTCCTGGAAGCACATTTCTTCCCAGCTCTGACGCAGATCTCTGACGGCCTGGGCAGTGGCCTTGCAGCCATTACTGCCGTGTTCGTTTCCCTGAGGAAGCAGGGCCCGCTCTTTTGTTCTGGCTCCTTGTGGCTGCCCCTCCTGAGGGAAGCCCAGGTTCTCATTTCTGCAATGTACTCATAGTTCCAGGTTTATTGGTGATCGTTTGGTCCTCAGCCCTAAACCATCAACAAGAAAAGAGTAGTGAAAATTCTCCAGGGTAGAAGCAGGCCACATGTGCGACAGACAGGGTCTGGGTCACTTCACTGAAGTGTTTGCTGCAGAGGCTGGGTATCTGTGGCTGTCTTCCTTCTTTCCTGAGTATAAAACTAAACAGACTGTCTGTTCAAGTCAAGGTAGTGTACGAGTAAGCAACTGTACTTGTTTAGAACTCAAGATTTATTAAGAAATAATGAGATGCTGGATCTTGTGGTATGTGCCTGAGGTCCATGGGAGGCTGAGGCAGAAGGATCGCAGGTTCAAGCCTCGCCTGAACCTGCCATAAAAATAAAAAGGGCTAGGCATGCAGCTCTCTGTGAATACTTTGGGCTTGGTTTCCAGCAGCACAGGAACTGAGGGAGAGAGGGGAAGGGGAGAAAGACATGAGCCTCATACAGGAAAATTTACAGTTAATGTATTTTAAACTCATCAAGGGAAGGAAACTGTCGGGACAGTTATCTGATCTGTCCCTGAATAGCACAGAAATCCCCTTGTGTATCTAGTCAACTCGAGAATGGGCCAGGTTTGTGCATCAAGATTTTGGGTGTTTTGAAGAATAAAAAGTTTATTTTAATATGCCCTTCTTTTTACAGTGTTTCCGAGATTAAGATGGAAGATATTTTGTCCATTTTAACAAGAGACAATTGTTTTAAAGTGAGGCGAAGAGAAAACCAGGTGAGTTTTATTTTTTTATTGTGCTTGTTGCTAACAGCAGTGACCCGTATTTCCTGATCTAGGATGGCAGAATTTTGTATGTGAGTGAGTTAAGTTTTGTCAAGCATGTTTATTTTAAGGACTGCACTTTAGACGAGGCCAGACCTGGAATGTGTTTGTTGGTCTTGTCCAGTTAATAGGCTTCACTCCACTCTGGGAGTGCCCGTCTACAGCGGCTCCCCAGAAAGGGGGTCTGGGCCAGGACCCAGCCCTGCGGTCTCCTTGGGTCACGCGTGATGTCCTGCCCAGAGTTTTCCACCCACATCTCTCTCAGCCTCTGTTTCTTCATCCATGTCCACATAGGAAGAGCAAAGTTGAGATCTTTGGGCAGAAGCGTCTTTGCCTGTGCAGTTCTGTGTGTAGGTTCTGAGCGGCTACAGAGCCCCAAATCCCTCTACTGCTGTTCTTCTAGGTCCACATGTTCCAGACAGTTGATTCCCACCCACTCCAGCCCATTGCTCAGTGCGTCACACGCATGTGCTGTGGTGTGTAATTGTGTCTATCCAGTACTAACCTCTTGGATATTTGACTTTGTTTTCTGGTGCCTGAGGACGGAGTGGGGAATCGGAGCCAAACAGATCAAGCTTAGGAGTTTCTTCTATGCTTTAGTGTATGCCTCTACTTGGACCAGAATTCTCACCTAAGCAGGGACTAGATTTGCCTGGTCCCAGAGGGTAGCTAGAGAAATGTGTCTGGTCAAGGGAAGGAAGTGGTCCTCACACCTCTTAGCTTCGGGACTCAGGCCTCTGCTAGGCTGTTTACACACATGACTTCAATTGGTCCAAGCAACTTGGAAAGGTAGCCACCACCCCACGTGTAGGGAGGAAGCTGAGAGTGGAAGAGCTCCGGATCGTCCTTCCGGGGGTCAGAGCGTACGCGCTTCACTGCGTGCCACACGCCTTTTCCTGAATGAACTCAACAAAGAACACCAAATCGAATTGCTTCTTCCTCCGTGCTGGGCACTGAACCAGTGCATCCGTCACTCAGGCTGGCAGGCACTCAGTCACTGAGCAACAACTCAGCCTCTGAATTACTCTTTAAATTAGGTGTTATAGTCCATAAATGATACCGCAACAAAGATCCACAAAAAATTACTAAAGACTCACTTGAATCTGGGCATAATGGTGCATGCTTGGAACCCCAGCTATGTGGCGGGCTGAGCCAGGAGGGTCTCGAGTTTGAGGCCAGCCTGGACAACTTGGTCAGACCTTGTCTCAAAGTGAAAAATAAAAAGGGGCTGGGCTGCAGCTCAGTATACTGTTTGCCAAGCATGCACAAGCCCTTGGATTCCAACCCTGTTACTACAACAGCCACCAAAAAGAGACTCAGTTGATCATCATTTTATGTGGCCTTTCACATACAAGACCCCAGCCACACTAGATTTTGGACCATCCCTTATTGTCAAGGAAATTGACAGCACCAAACGGATCGTTGTTGGTCTTGGCATGCTTCTCTCCTTGTAGAACTAGTACAAATTCTAGTTGGGGGCCATCCCTAGGATACTTGAACATGGCTCCAGTCCAGCCCTGCAGGATCAGAGGGAGCTTGCAAGCAGGGCCTGAGGTCAGGTTCCTCATGTCGCCTCTGAGAGCCTGTGAGCCTCTGGGCAGGGCCCAGACCCCTGACGGGCTGTGGTCTTCTCGAGTGTAACGTTGAGGTGGGGTTGATGCTCATGTAGGATATGCAGGCTTGTGTGAGAGACGGTCCGAAAGCCCCAAGTCCAGTGCAGTGTCCAGCACTGAGTAGTCTGGACAGCAGATGTGTAACAGAGTCCAGGCTCGGTGACACAAGTCCCACGCCTTTCTCAACTGTATCGTAATAAGTGGAACCTTAGCATCTGCCTGCTCTCCAGAAATAAGAGCCAGCAGGAAAACTACAAAGTGAGATGGCAAGACTTGGATCAAACTTAGTCCCACGTGTACTGTTTCTGGAACCAGCTTTGGTTTCAGTCTTTATCCCTGAACACAGACCTTTCTCTCCAGGGAGGCGGTCATTGTGTCCATCTGCAAAGCCCCTCCTGAAGGACCCGTCCCCAGGGGAGGAGCAGAGCAGCTGCATTTCCCGCTCCCCTTTCAGCAGCAGCCCACGTCATTTTTTTTTAACATCTGCCCTTCTGTGGCCTCGCAGCACTGATTCTGCTCTTAAGCCCTTTCCCTGGCTGGAGGCCAGCCTCTCAGACCTCCTGAGCCCCGAGGAGCCGTCTGAGGTCCGAGCAGGCAGACCGGTGCCTGTGTCCTTGCACACAGCTCCTAGCTCTGAGGCCTTGGGCGCGTCTCTTTTCTCTCATCTGGGAGGTGAGAACAAGGGTGTCCGTCCTAAGGGATTGCCATGGGTGTGAATAAAAAGAGGCGCGGCATGCTGAATTCCTACTGCCGAGACTGTCTTGTGGTCTCCTCCCACACACCTGCCTCGGTGGGCGGAAGGAGTTCAATGCTTTGGTAGTTTTAAGATCTGGTGATCTTGTTTTTGAGAAGGAATAGCAGTAAGCAAGTTTAGGCTTTCACAGACACAAACATAAGTGGTTAACTTGAAAAAGGAAATTAGTCTTCCTAGGATTTTGCTATCATGCTGATGAAGACTAGGATTACAGGACCAAATTTAATTTCCACCCAAAGGAAAAAGAACAACTGCTGTATTACTAATCACCTAGATCCGTAGCGTGAGAGTATTCGATATGTACAATCCGTATCAGTGATGAAAAGAATAAACTGGGTGCTGGATCTGACTTCTGATTGTTTTGCATGAAAAATACAGTCTGTCCTGACTGCTCTTTTCATCTGGGCAGTTGTCGGGCAGGTGCACAAAAGCCCAGCATACAGATCCGGGCTCTGTGCACGAGCCCTCAGTGTACTGAGCCAGACACCTCATTTTAATGCCCCCTTCTTCACCCAGCGTGACTGAAGTCCATGGTAAATGTCCCTTTGGCACATAGAGTTTTGGGCTTCTGTGAACAGAAAGAAAGTGAGTGAAGCACCTGTAAAATGTATATTTCATATTTAGGTATATGAAATATAAATAGCTGTGTCTAGGTATGCGCATTCACCCACCTACAAAGAGAATAAATTTGATCTTTCAACTTTACTGAGAGGCGCTCAGAAGGTTCTGGGGTCCGTGAGGTAAAGCTTAGCTTGTCAAGAAAGTGATTAAAACAAATCCTTCCATTTAGTTAATATCTTGGAAGTTGGTGATATCAGAGCACCTGCTTACACAAATTACATACACACACGTACACTACTGCCACCACCAAAACTTTCAACCAAAATGGTGGTCTGGCCTGATTATCGCAGACACATCTGTTGCTTCCCAGGAGGTGTGAAGTTTCCTCCATCAGAGCATGCACACGCCCAACATGTTTTTCCTGCAAGTTTTTCATCCCGTGAGATATGCCTGTAAATTCATCCTAACAAAGAAACTGTCACTGGCATTGCGAGGTGTTAAAATCAGATCAGAGCCCCTGGCTCATCCTTTCTGATGGTCTGTTCTTTCCGAGATCAGTAGGTGTTAGCGACGGAGGCACACCGAGTGCAGAGAGGCGGCGGGAAGTGTGGTTTTCTCAGCTGCCCACGGTCTGCCGGTTGCAGGTGAGCTTCATTAGCGGCAGCGAGCCGTGTCTGTGAGGTGGGAGAGCAGCCGCGGGTGTTCTGTCGCCCGCGGGCTTTGACCCACTCTCATTACGGGAGCTTTTACCTGTTGGGGCTGAGGTGGTGCTGCCAAGCTCTGCCCCGTGTCTTCAGTTTAAATTTAGACCGCCCTCCCCAGGAGACGCTAGAAAGACCTGTTCCCTCTCGAGAGGGCCGAGCTTAAAGTAGAGGCTCCTGCCTGCCAGTGGGAGTGGAGAGAAGACACGGTTTTTCCTCGGTATATTTTTTGTTTTCTGTCATTAACTTTTTCTTATATTTTACTAAAACTGACCCCATCATTTCAAACGTGGGAATCTAGTTTTATCATTTTTTTCTACATACATTACTTGTATATATACTCACATTATATGTATGGTAGGGTATTTTTTTGGGTTGGAAAGAAAAGATGCCTCATTTTGAAACCTAAAGGGGGGAATAAGAAAAGCCCTTTGTAATATATTGCCATATTATCACTAAATCCCCTGACAGTTGTGACATAGACGCAAGTCACCTGTCACTTAAGCTTGAGGTCTCTTTAATTTTCTCCTGGAATTCGCACCAGGCTGTCTTTAATTTGAGGCCTTTATTGGAATTCTGAAACCTCTCTGCCTCCCTGGCTCTCAGATCTATTCTGAGAGCTGTTACAGAATGTATACAATAACCAACAGAGGGATTCAGAGAGGGCTGCAGCTCTGTTTATTTAACACTCTAGAGGGATTTTTGTGCTTATTCGGTCCTGGCTGCCCGGCTTTCAATATCGCTTTGACAACCATTCTGCCCTTCTCATTAATTTTAAACAGTTAAAACACAGGAAAAAGAGGAAAAAGTTTTCATTATTAAAGTGCTTTACTTTTTAATAACAGAGGATTCTGTCCGCCAGGGGAAAGGGCATCCTCACTAATTTCACATTCATATTAAAAAAAACGCAGGCAAGGTGACAGTTGTGCTGCTGAGATGGCTGAACGAAAGGAGGGCAGTGGAGAAAGTTTGCAGCTCGCGTCAGTTAAGAGGGCGAAAAACCCTGGTTAATGATAACAGCAAACGTCCACTTTGGTAGCACAGCTCCTGAATGACTTTTCTCTTGACATCTCAGTGGCTAGAACCCTTAGGGGGACCATGTACCGTGAAATCAGCTAGACTGTCCTCAGCCACGCAGGTAGCAGGGATGATTTGACTGCACTAAAAACATTTTCAGGTTTTAAGTCTCTATTAATACAGAAATGATGTCGACCCAAAGAGTGAAGTTTTATCTCCCCTCCCCTTTGTTCGTCCTCTCCAGCCTTAAAAGAGAGAGAGACTCGGGGCACGTGGGTCGGGCCAGACACCAGCGCTCACGCCCCGTCCTCCAAAGGTGAAGGGATGGCCAGGGCCCCCTGCCCACATCAGGGCCGGGTGGGAGAGGAGGTAGAGGTAAATGTTACCAGTCACATCAACAACAGCAGTATTTGGCCTGTGGGCCGAGGATCAGTGTTCCTTTGGATCTCGTGTAGAAAACATACGTTTGCCTTAAGATACAGGAAGCAAAAGCCACTACGTTTTTCGGGAAAGG
The DNA here is from genome assembly GCA_004026965.1 of Petromus typicus. Classification (NCBI taxonomy): domain Eukaryota; kingdom Metazoa; phylum Chordata; class Mammalia; order Rodentia; family Petromuridae; genus Petromus; species Petromus typicus. Next base: position 31,480 of record PVIR01005841.1, read on the forward strand.
AAATGTTTTCAGGGGGCTATTAAGAGGTGAAAGGAAAATAATTGTATGTGTAATTAGCGTTTTCCACCTGTAGAGTTCTTACTGCACAGGTCCAGGGTGTTTCTTTCTGCACATGCTCAGGCAGGCTTCGAGTGAGGCTTGTGGGAAAGCTGCGCTTTCATAGGTTCCTGGGAACTCAGCTTGCCGGATGGGTATGGGCTGAGAGAATCTACAGCATCGCCTGTCAGCCTCTGTAAGAACGAGGGGCGGGTTGAAGAGGAATTGTCATTTCCCGCTGATGAGTGGTGGGAAAGGAGGAAAATCAGTAGGGGCACAGATATTTTTGAGAGCAGGCTGTGTTCGGTGGTGTTCTAAATGCCTGGGTTGGACTTGATAAATTTCTAGAGTTTCTAGTGTCTTTCATTTTGAACATGTGATAAGAGGTCACAAAGAAAAGTAAGTAAATAAACAGACCTAGTCTGCTCTCTCACAAAGCCATTCTCATCTTTGCTTGACTTTAACATCTTTATAGCTCCCTTTTTTCCCTAGTAATATTGAAAGGATTACCCTCGTTGGCCCCTAGGTGGTTACTGTGTGATTTTACTGTTATTAAATCTATTATAAACTGCTTCATTATTCCTGACTCCGACTCTGTCTCTCCTTTAATCCTTCCGTCACCCTCCCAGAAATCCCAGGCCGTTGGCCCCCAGGAAATCCGAGAGCGAGCCACGGTCTTACAGACAGTATTTGAAGATTATGTGCACTCCAGCAAGAGGACAGTGTCCTGGGCGAAGAAAGGTCAGTCGTTTTCTCAGGTGGTTTTGGAGCAGAGAGCCCAGCGGGTGCTCATCCCCATCCTCCCCCTTACCCACATGTTCTGAGAGTCCGGCCAGGGGTCTCTGCGCGCCAGCAAAGCCTTCCATCTCTGTAATTCTGCAGGCTTTAAAGTGATATTAAATGTTAATTTTACCCTTCCCCTTCCTGAGCACAAATGAAGCTTTATCTCGGCTTATGTCAAGACTAGGGCTTTGACCCCGCAACTTGAATCTGGGGATCCATGTTTCCGTCTTTGGGCACCAGCTAGAAGAGCTATGAAATGTCAGTAGAGGTAGTTGTAGGAATCCAGTTAGAGATGAAGGTAATGGCCAGAAGTATGGGTCCCAAGTGGTTCTGATCAGAAGATGCAAAGAAAAATGGAAACAGTGTTGAGGAAGGACCATAGAACAGAAACCAAATTTCTAGTTAATGTAGAGAAGGGTTAGGGAGCAGTTCACTGTTCAGAATTTTTTTGGGATAAATTGGCCCCTGGGATCCAGACATCAGGCGTGGACGTAACAGTTTGTCTTGAAGGAGGAGTGTGAGCTCTGGACAGCAGGTGTCTCCTCCAGCTGCAGGGTCCCAGCGGTGCTTGACTCAGGTACTAATGGAGGAGCCACTGTTAGTTCCTTGCTATTTGGAGAAAAATGCCAGGATGCTTAGCTGGTGGTAGAGCTGTGTCTCACCCTTTCTTTTTCTTAGAAGTAGTATCTTCGGTTATTCTCTATAGTTATTAAGTAGACGTTGTTCTCGGTACTCCAGATGCTTGAGGGATCAGAACAGACGTCTCTTCCTCTGTGGAGCTAACTGGTGTGTTGATAGGCACAGGTGCCACGGTGAGCGTGCTAAATCCAAATACATAAGTGAGTTTGCTCAAAGGTGGGAGAAGTCGAGCGGGGTGAAGCGAAAGGAAGAGGTGCTGGGCAGTGTCCGAGCGAGCCCCATGGTGGTGGAGCAAGCTCGGTGTCTGCTGAGGGAAGAGCCCTCCAAGCGGTGGGGACAGCTGGGGCGGGGAACTGCAGGAAGGCCGTGTGGGAGAGAGAAAATGAGGCGGAACCCTAGGGCCAGAGGCTCCTGCTAGGTTTGAGGATTTACCGTGAGAGAAACGGGGGCCATTGGAAGGCCGTGAGCCACGTGGTGTGAGGGGTCATAGATTCAGAGAGATGTCCTGGCTACTGTGTGAGAAGAGATCCTGGAGGCAGGGACACCTGGGAGCTCGGGCACTGGCCAAGTGTGCGATCAGGAAGGGAAGACAGGTTGGCAAGAATGACAGTGTGCCCAGTGGTAGAGCACTTGCCTCGCATGTGCAAGGCTTTAGGTTTGGCTATATAGCACCACAGCCACAACAGAAAATGTTAGCAAATATTTTTAGGTATCTGTTATACCTTCAGCACACGATAAAAGCAATGTTTGGTTGTCAGAAAACTCAAATCAGCCTACAGAAGGTGAAAGATACAAGTCACAGTAATTGCTGCTGATATGTAATTAGTATATATCTTTCTAGTCTTTTCTCTAATAATATCCTGTCTTGAGTTTCTCAAATGAACTGAACAATTCCTAAGGGTTTTCTCAAGAGCCTACCTCCAGAGCACTGGAATGTCTCAAGAGAAGTTAAATGTTTGTCACCCTGTGACTTTACAGAGACTAGACCTTTGATGAAAGTTGGACAGAGGCCAGAACACAATTGTCAAGCTGCCATGGTGGCACATGTCTGTACTCTCCACACTCCGGAAGGCTGAGGCAGGAAGATCACAAGTCGAGCCCCTCCTGGACAGCTTAGTGACTCAGCAAGACCCTGCCTCAAAATAATGTTTTTAAAAGGGTCGAGGATATAGCTCAGTATGAAGGCCTGGATTCGGTCCCTAGCCCCCCACCAACAAAATAAAACCAAGTTTCAAGGAGACATAAATCAGGCCAGGTGTGGTGCCTCACACCTGTAATCCCAGCACCCGGGAGACAGAGGCAGGAGGATTGCTGCAAATATGAGGCCAGCCTGGGCCACATAGTGAGTTCAGGGCCAACCCAAACTGCAAAGCAAGACTGTCTCAAAAACTAAAAGAAAAAAAAACATAGGAGAAGCCTACACCATCACATTGAATTTTGATGTCACTGGTATTTCAAAAATGTTGGTGGTATACAGCTGTCTTAGGGTTTCTGGGCTATTCGAGTAGGGGTCACAAGAAATAATCCTTATAACATGGTTCGGGTTTTCTCTAATCTTCACCATTCCTGTTAAATTTGCTCAAGAAATAAACAGAGTTACCTGTCTTCTGCTGAAAGAACATTGAAGCAGGTCCACTCCTCAACATTTATATTCCATAAAAGAAATAAATGTGTAATTTTCCTTATTTGCTAATTCATTTCCCCACCAGTCTGATGAGGGCTGGAACAGAACCTCTCTGGTAGGTCCTAGGCCCCACTTCACACAGGAAGCTCCTCCTCCTGTTACATAGGGCTGTGAGTCCCGTAGGTTTGAGGACATACGCGCCTATCTGCCACCCTAAAGGGACTGATTCACAGTGCAGGGACAGCCGCTACACCCTACAAGTTGAACTCTCTTTTGCATTTCAATCTGCATATGCAAATTCCTGACAACTGACTTGCTTCCCTTTTATGCCATTTCAGAACCCGCCTCATGAATAATTAACAAAGCAGCTGGCTTTTGCCTCTATGGCAGAAAACTAGTTGGAAACTGGGCCAAGTATGCATTTGTTTTCCTTTTGCATTTTCTGACCGAGTCGTTGTTAATAACCAGCATTTAATTGTTGTCAGTTTCCAGAAGCAGTTAGCCCTTTTTTTCTCTCATTTCTTGCATCTTTTGACTGGGGATTCAGATTACCAAAAAATGGTGACTAAAGTTTGACTACAAGCTCCTGAAATAAAATTTAGGAAAACCGAGTCATCTGCCTGCACATGGCACTGGTCGCAGAGCTGAATCCTCTCCATTTTCAGCTCTCCCTGAAGAGCAGGATTCCATTTGTAGCGTTCATCCCTGTGTTCGGAAGGGGTGCTTCTTAGAACCCGGAAAACCTCTGCCAGTGGTCATGAGACTTCCTCCTTCCTCAGTGGGATCAGGTGGGGCTGGGAGAGCAGTAGGGCGAGCTCCTCCTTCCCCACATCGTGGGGTAGTACTGCTCTTGGTGTGAGGTAGAAGAGCCTGCAGAGCAGAGGGGTGTCGTGAGGAGTAAGGGGTCTTTACCTTCCCAGGTGTGTGTTGCTCCTCTCTGCCTTGTTAGGGCTCACCTGTAACATAACATAGCCTGTCCCCACACAGACATCAGCAGTCAAAAAGGACAAGAATGTCCACATCAGGCATTTTAAAGAAACACCCTCTAATTTATATACCTTAAATAGCTGGCTGGAAATAGGAATTTACCTCTACAGAACACTGGGCGTGTAATTGCCAGTCACTGCATCCATCATCTGAGTAAATGTCTCTTCTCAGTGCTTCACTTTTTGCTGTGCTGGCCCCATAGCCCCATCCCTTCTGCACATTTCTAGACAGTGCCAGCAGGAGCCACTCCCTGCCCCTGTGGCCTGAGAAATTCCTGCTTCTCTGAATTACCCAAATATAAGAGTCCATGCAAGTCTGCAAGGACAAACAGCTGTCGTTATCCCCAGTGAGACAAGAGCCTTGAGGACAAGGAGGTTTAGTAAAATATGCAGTGTGAAATGCTGCCTGACCAGCTCTCTGGGCAGAATACACTTCCTGCCATTGCTCGGCAAACTCATTATCCCTGCAAAGCTGTGAGCTGGCCACCTATGTCTCCTGGGACTGGCCTCTCTTTACTCTCCTTACTTCTAGGGTTGGTGCGGAGAAGGCAATGGGGAAGTGAGCAAGGCGAAGTCTATGCAGAGGACTGGTAGGAGGTGGGCAGGGTTTGGGGTAACCATGGCTCACAAGTGCAGACACCTTGGCTCGGTTGGGTCTCGTGTTTCAGACCAGGTTTAGGGTTGGGGAAGGATAAGGAGGCCGAGAAGAGGCTCAGGTCTCTACTGCCAGCCCAGAGGAAGCTGAGTGTGCAGCTCTGCGGCTCAGCCCAGTGCCAGAACCCTCCGGACAGTGCAGCCATTTGAAGGTCCTCTGAAAAACCCAGTCCCTTAGTTATGAAAAAGGGCCATAACACGGATTTTGAGAGGGGTGCAGAGCAGTTGTCATGGTTATTATTTCTCATCGATTGGGAAAAGGAGTTCACTTTGCTCAGTAAATAGAGCTTTGATGGATTCCCAGGATCCTTCCAGGAGCTGATCTGCTAAAATGACACTTTTTATTACTGTTCATAAACGCCAATCTCCAGGTGCTGCTGGGATATTAACGTCTAAGCTGTGGGCAAACTTGCCAGTCCAGTGGCTCAACAAGCAGGGTGCGGCAGGCTGGTAGCGAGTGCCTGTCGTGCCAGCAGTGTAAAGCTGGGCCTTGCTGGCCTGGCATGGTGGCAGGCCTTAGAAGTCATGTGCTGGGATGGGAGCAGAGTATTTGCTTCACAACCCCTGCCCTGCTGGAGTAAGAACCAGGTAGACGTGGGTTTCCATTGTTAGTTCTTCGTGGAGAAGCCAGCAGGGTTTAAGAAAGTCTTTCCTCACCCAGATGCTTTCATTCAGACCGGAAAGCATAGCCAGAGCTTCATCCCAGGACCAGGCTGGCTTTTCTCAGGCCAGCCCTGGGATCTAGGGAAAGATCCCTTTTTCTAACTAAACTGGAAGTGCACCTTTCCTCTTGGAATGTTGGGTGGGCTGTCGGCAGACCTCTGGGGTGAGCCATTTCCTAGGCCGTCTTAGTAATTCACAAATGTTCTTTTCCATTTTTAGATAGTCCTTGCATGTGGAAGCACTGTGCCTGTCAGTTCTGTATGCTGTTAGCATGACGTGGTGATGCCTGGTCTGGGCTGCGCGTGGCAGGAGCAGAGGGAGGGCGGCGTAGAGGGAGACAGCTCACAGTCACTTAGGCTGAGCCATTCACTCAGCACGGCGCAGCTTTTGGACTTCTGCACTTTAGACCCTTTGATCAAACTGACCTTTGATCAAGAAACATTTTTCCTTAATTGCAAGGATTTCTTCACTTTTATAAGAAAGCGATGCCCCGAGTCGATCCTCTTGCGTTTCTGCACTCGTTCTCACCTCATTCGTGGATACAACAAACACTTGTCACTTGCCAGATACTGTGCCCCGCTCTGAGACGGTGACAAAGAAGAAAGCAGTGCTCCCCCAGCTGGGTCCAGAAAAGCTCTTCAGTAAAACCAGATTTTATTGAGTTTATTCAAGTGATAATTGTGGCCATAGTTTGTTTAGGAATTCTAGAACTACATAGAAGTATAGATTGATGTCATATTGTAACTATCCTGGTTATGTTCTGCTGCCTGGCAAGGTAAAGTACAGGGGAATCAGCTGTGGTGACACACACCTGTAATCCAAGCCCGCTGCGAATCTGAGGCAGGAGAATCACAAGTTTGAGCCTAGTCTTCACCACACAGTAGAACTTTGTCTCAAAGTAAAAACTAAAAAGGGCTGAAGATGTAGCTTAGTGCGGAGGCCTTGGGACCTCTTGACCCCAGTCCTGACAGCCTCCATCTTGCATTTCTTCCAGCTCTGCAGTCTTTCATCGGTGCCTATGCCGCCTACCCCAGGGAGCTGAAGCAAATCTTCCATGTGCGATCCCTACACCTTGGGCACGTGGCCAAGAGCTTCGGGTTGAGAGATGCTCCCAGGAACCTTAGTGTCTCGGCCATGAAGAGGGGGAAAGGAAAGCTGAAAAGGTAAGATGATCAGAGTTTGTTGGTGGCAGTGGCTGGAAATCAGATGGGTATAGAGAGCTCGGTTAAGATTAATAATGTGAGATGGTATGGCAAGCTGAGAGGCACAGGGTCCCCTGTTCCATTGTTGGTTTTTGTGAAACGTTATCACTATTCTGCCTGTCTCTCAGAACAGTAAGCTCTTAGATCTAGAGGAAAAAAATACCAGATCTGCCAAATCTCAGTGTATCTCCTACTGGCCCTGATGTAGTAGAATTTAATGAGCCCCAGTCGGATCTGTTGGGAGAGAGGAGTAACCCCTGTCCCAAGTCACTCAGGGGTTTGCCACATCTCATGTGACTAGTCCTGGTAGCAGAGCCTTATCTTGGGACATGGTCAGCGTGAGTGGCAGAGCCCTGGTTTCAGGAAGCTGTTGGTGCCCAGATTCCCAACACGCTGGCTTCAGGGTGGCACACAGCCGGGCACCACCTGCCACTCTCCATGGTGCTGAATGGTTATATAATTGAGGACAGGGATCCTTTCTTCTCTTCCAGACAGAGCTTGTCCCCAACTGTCCAGAGTCCAGTCAGAGGGAGGGTCAGTGAGGGACATTGCCCTGTGGGGTGGACCCTGGTTCCACCCTTACATGATAAGAAGTTTCTACAAGGTCTTTCCTCACCGAACTAGAGCTCTGGAGGCCCCACAAGTGCTCTGTGGGGAACCCTATCCTAAGGCGGGTAGCCACATTATTGCCCAACCTTGAAGTAGGGCACTTGGCAAAGAAGTATTTCTTGCACTGTCTCCCATTTCCATATGGAATCCTCAGTGCTCTGGCAGTTCCTGCATTGTCCGCCCTCCTTTCTGCATTGGTCTCTGGGACAGCAATCTTTAAAAGGCAGGGACTTGGTTTCAGCTCAGCTCCATTCTGTTTTGGACCGTAACTTCTCTACATCTCAGCACCTCTGTTTCCTCAACAACACAGGATTACTTCCTGAGCATCACAGATGGGTGACACATGTGAATCTACCTTTCAAACCACACCAGGCAGTCAGACAGCTAGAAAGCAGATGAGTTAAGACCCTGTGATGTCCAGCTTGATCTGCCCCAGGCTTGGCATGGACCGGGCTCTCTGTGACTCTAGAGTGTTGCCCAGTTCTCCTTCCAGTTTGAGGAACTGTTAAGATGCTTGCTGGCCACGCCTCTCATGTGCTCCCGTGATTCTGCGAGGCATTTCCCCACTGCTCCCACACTCTGATGCCTGCCTGAGATAGGTGCACCTTCTCTGCTCTCTTCCTGGCAGCGCAGAGGAAGGTGGCACCAGGAGACTTCTGACCTGCCCTCTTGGATCCTGGAGGGACAGGAGCCTCGGAGCCAACCCCAGGCACACATGGCCACCAGAGTGGGGTGTCTGTCTTGGATTTGGTGTCTCTGTCTCTGCACTTCCTATAGAGTAGTCAGGTGAGCCCTGAGGACAGCGTGAGGCTTGCATCTGAGAGCGACCTGTTACGAGAAGCCTGTCCGAGTGGACCGTCACTGCTTCTGAAATGTCGATTCTTTGGGAGAAGGTGAGACTAGACCTGCCAGGTGATGACTATTAAGAGACACATCTCTATTTATTCCTCTTCCCTAAAATAAATAGAATCACAGTAGTTTATTACTAGCTGATGATCTATGAGTATGACTAAAAATTTCATTAGCAAGTGTTAAGCCAGCTACCAGCTCTCCAGACTGTCTGTAGTCCTGCCCAGATCCTGGGAAGCCAGGCAGGGGCCAATTGGGCGGGGAGTTGGAGGCGGCATTGTCCTTACCTTGAGAAGCCGCTAGGGAGAGAGCAACGCCGCCTCCTGCCTCGGCTGACCCTGGCTAGCAGATGGGCACCAAGACCACTATACCCCTGTGAGCAGGGGATTTACAGGCTTTATTCAGGGAAGAATGGGCTGATTAGCCGATAAAGAGCATGTAAGATGGTATGGGGCAGCCTTTGATGTCTGGCTGGCGCGGCAGGGAGCCGGGCGGTGAGTGACAGCAGCGTGTCACAGGATTACTGCACTGTGACAGTGGCACTCTCTGTTCTTGCCATGTCACCACTCGGTTACAGCTACTTTTTCAGTTGTTGTGCCCTTCTTTTGAAGGCATTTCTCTCCACATCACCCGCCCCTGCCTTTCTGATGCAGGCGGCACTGGAGGGTCCGGTGGGTACCTTTTTGTATTGGGGAGTCTTGTCACTCCTGCAGGAGCAATGACTTTGCAGCTAATCTGCACATGGACCGTATAATTGTGGTCAGGGCAGTGGCAGAGAACCTGACAGATTGTCCACACCTCAGACAGGCTCAACCAAATGGCAGTTGCTGTTTGTTGAGAACTGGAAAGAAAAGTCCATAAAGCCCACAAGGCGCAGAGAGAGGTGCCTTGGCTGCCATTATCGTTCTGCCTGCAACGTCGCCTCTGAAATCTGTCAAGACCAAGAGTAGGTTCTTTATGTTTCACGCGAGTGAGTAGAAGAGGAACACTAAACTCTCTAAACTGTTCACTTTTCTGCCTGTGGTGTTTCTGCTACAGTAATTACATCTTGTGTGCAAACCTGTGCGCCTCAGACCGCACCTGTCAGGCTGAGCAAAAGTCCATCTCACCTGTCATCACACAGCCAGAAGCTGTTCACAGAGGGGGGGCGGGTCAGACCCTGGTGACCATTAGGCACTTCCATGCAGCATCAGAGCGGATTTTCTGTTTCCTGTTGCCTTTATCCCTGTACTCAGCCACTTTTCAGAAGAAGAAAATAAATAGTTAACATCCTCAAATGAGATCTTAATCATCTGGTCTCTGCCATCTTTTGCAGTCCTCATTCTGAGAGGGAACAGTAAATGCCTTCCCCTGCACGTAAATACAGTCATAGTCACAAAACCTCTTCTGACACCTACACACAAACCTGTCAAAACAACCCCCTCCCTGAACTCCTACACAGGCATGTACACAGAGAGTTAGTGCTGTTGGTAAAATATTGAATGGCCCCTTAGCAACATCCATCACAAAAACAGTATTTCCCTCCCGTGAAGTGCAGCTCTTATTTTGAAGCTGTGTAGATGCCGTAGTTTCTGAGAAGCAAAGGTAACATACTCCAAAATCGCCATCTTTCCAGGCAACATGGAGGCCCAGAGCTGTCTGCCTGCGAGCAGAGTTGTGTTGTGTGCTAGGGTGTCTGTCTGTCGGGGCTGTCGTGCCCACAAGCGAAGCAGGTCCAGGGAGGCAGGCTGCTACAGAGGGTCACAGATCTCGCACTATCCCACAGCCTGTGCAGGATGGTCCAGAAGACAGAAGTTAATGTGCCTGAAGTTGGTGTTTTGTAAGATACGGAAGTGCGAGTCTGCTCTGAGCCCACCGAGCTCCCATGAGTCAGCACTGCGTTCCCCGAGCTGACGGCTTTGTATAGCTAGTTACTCAAGATGGTTTGACCTAGTTTCCATCTGTGTCTCTGATGTCCTGGTGCTCAGAAACATCTGGGATGGAGGCACTCTTAGTAGAGAAACAATAACCTCAATTGTTGACTATTATAACTTCATCTTATATATAAATGTTCTCCAGCCATTCTCATCAAAGTGTCACCTGGTGGCTTGTGCTTTTATCGAACAGAGAAGACAGTGTATAAATGGCCCCCTTCCCTGGCATTCCCAGGTGCGGTGAGTTTGTCCCTGGCTGGCCCTGGGGACGGTGTCCCAGCACAACCACCCCTCCCCGCGCTGTACTTTTTAGCCTCTGCGCTCCTCAAGTCCTAGACCTTTTTTTCCCCTAAAATAAGTAAATACCCTGGAAGAAATCCTGTGTGAGAGGCAGCCCCGTATTGTATCAGATGCACACCGCCAGTCTTCCTGTCTGAACTATCACACTGCTTCACACAAAGTGCACCCTGGAGGTTGTAAGAGCTCTGGGTGTTGGCCCTGCTGTGTCACTAGGTGCCCGAAATAGCGCTGCGATGTGAGGAATTCGTCCCTCTAGCAGTCTCCTTCCAGCCTCCCTTTGCTTCCTGCCGCAGTGATGTGTGGTTGCTGCATGCGTCCTGTGTGCCTCGGGGCAGGTTAGTCAGCCTCTCTGCGCACCAGTCCCCTTGCCTCTCAGAGTGGAGTATTCAGGCCTCACTGTGTCTTCATGAGTTAAACCAGGTGCTGGGCATGAAGCATGGCCGCAGTGTCTGGTGCATGGAGAAATGGAGCCCTGGCAGTCATGGCAGTGGCCCTACGACTGCTACTTCTTCCCCCAGCACCTTCCGTGTCGTGGAAGTAGGAAGGCAGAGTGTACAGAGCAAAAAGACAGCACCCTCAAACTTGTCTCCCCGGGAACAACCTTGAATGCTCAGCCTGGCCCCTGGAAGATAGCATTAAGGAGCTGCAGCTGCATCTCCCTGTGAAGCAATATTCTCATCATTAGGAGCAGCTTGCCTGCCAATTTTTACGTGGCATTTACAACCTTCCTAATATCACTTAATTAGCTGAAGGCAAACCTGGAATGTTGCCCACTGTGAAAATTTTCTCGATTTTATCGAGCCAGTTATCATTCTGTAAAAAACAGATTGGCCAAACACGAGATCAGAGGCTGGACAAACCTGCAGTTGAAATCCCGAGGCTGTCTCTGTGCTCAGCTGCCGCCGCACCTGAATCCATGCACGCCTTGCGCCAGCATCTAGCACCACTGGACTCACCTCGACGCTGTGTTTTCCAGCACTCTCGCCTCAGCTCCTCGATTTCTCTGAACCCCTAGAACACCTCCTCACAGGTCTTCTTCTGGCCTCTGCCTAGGCAGGCTGATCGCCATACTCCTACCCACCTGGCTTTGGTGAGGAGCTTCTATTGCTCTAGTGATTGAAACAAACTTCAGCAACCATCCATCACTTTAGGAGCCCTTGGGACAGGTGGGCCTGTGGGTGCTGAGAGTCTGCCTTTCCAGTGTGCTCGGAGCCCCGTGAAAGTGCAGGGCCCAGGTCCCAACCCAGAAACAGACCATGAGTCCAAAGAAGTGGTCATCAGACTGACCCAGCAGCACCCCAGACTGGGCAGGACATCCCCCAAGTAGGTCACAGGGCATCCTGGACCCAGAGAGGCCGTGAGGTGCTAGCTGCTCGTACCTGTCGTGCAGAGGTGAGTTAGGATCAACCTTGCCCACACGGTACCGACGAGAGTGTGTTGGGATGGCCACTGTGCCACAGAGGTAGGTTTCTCTTAAAGCATGTGAACAGGGAGGAGGAAGAGCTGGGAAGACGACTGCAGGGGCTGCTCAGGTCCTAGGCGGTGGAGCACCCTGACCTGCACGGGCACGCAGGCTGTTGGGAGCAAGCGCTCCTCTCTGCAGTCAGGTGCTGTTTAATTATGACTCTGCGCATACAGCTTTCTACATTTGGCCTTTTGCTTCTACCACTGTTTTTTTCTGTCTGACGCCATGCAATTACCAGCGTTCCACCTCCTCGTGGAACAAACACACCCTCATCCCCACCAGGCTAATGAGGCGATTAGAGGGATTTCGCAGTGACCCTGGGCTTCCTCCACACCTGGGTCACCTGCAGACAGCAGGAGCCACAGGGTGTGCTTTCAGTCACACAGTCAGGGATGACAGCAAAGAGCAGGAGCCCCGCCAGCCTCTCCTGGGAGGATGCTGGAGACGCTGCCGCGCACTGCTGGAGCCATCCAAGCACCAGCATTAGATGTGGCTGGCCTCGAAGACGCGGGCACCCTGCGCAGAGCCCGCTCTGCAGCATACTGGCCCTGCCTGTGCTCCTGTACTTCCTGTTGGAGGACCCAGCAGCCAGCCCCTGGTTGTCCCGGCTCTCATCCTCTCACCCAGGCCCCTTCGCATGGAGCCCTTTCTGCAGTAGTTTGTACGTGTTCCGGTCCCCACGTCCCTTTAGCTTAGGAAACCAGGCCTTTCCACCTGCCTCTGCCCGGTAGGAAATGGCTTTGGTCCTTTTCAGATGTCGTCTTCACCCTGGTCCTTAGGTTGTGTAGGAGCAGCAGTCTGAAATAGAATGTTCTGACTTGTTATAGTCAAGAGGACAGATGCAGCATCTGCAGTGACAGTAGGAGAACCTTGTGTGTGGAAGTTCTGAGGTCTCGGGTGGTGGTGGCAGCAGCTTCTCTGTCGAGGGCACGCGTGTGCCCTCTGCTGCGCCGAATTCCTCGTGTGCCCTGCCCCACTGAGACCTCCACGCCCCTGGACTGGTGAGGGACATGGAGCAGACTGAGTCTCTCCCTGTGCGTGTCCGTCAGCCCCGCTGGGGAGCTGCAGGCCTCTGCAGTCACATTGCGCTGAGTGACATGTACACAAATTGGGTTAAGGGTATTTTTTTTGTATGAGCAGATTATTCTCTGGAACCAAAGCGCTGGACTTGGAGCAGCAGACTTTTCATTGCGCGTATGGAAGAAGTGGGTCTGAAGCCATCAGAGTAGCAAACCCTGGGGCGGGTTGTGCGGCTGTCTGTTCCATGAGTGGCTGGCACGAGACGTTTGAGAAGAGACGGATATAGGCGAGGTCTGGCTCTCATCTCATGCCCAGCTCCCTCTGGGCACAGGAACAGAATGGAGCAGCAAAGGAAACCTGAGCTGTGTGGTTGGACATGGCTGAATTTGACCCCGGACTTGGCATTTGGCAGCAGCCTGCCTGCGAGTCCAGGGCCCGTACGGGTCTCAGGCTGTCACTTGGAGTGTAGCAAAGATCATGAGTGCATGGCCTCCCGGGACGTTCTGAGCTTGGAGTGTGTCCCTCACCCGTCCCGGCCTAGCTCTCACCACCGTGTCTCCCTCGCTCCGCCGGTCACTTGTGTGACCCTGCATCCAAGTGTCTTGCACCTTCAGTGGTATCTGTCCCTTGGAGACCCCGCTCGCTGCGACAGCTCTGGGAAATGAACCAGAACTGGCCACTCATCTCCCACCCTTCAGTCCTGAGGTCCAGAGGCTGCACATAGGTGATTTCCAAACCTAGGTACAGAAGGTGGCGAGTGGGCTGGTGGCCTGGTGGTGACTTCTTACCTCCTCCCTTGTGCCTTTTCTGTGTTAATGTTAACAGCCAACATTTTATCCTTTGGCAAATTGGTGACCTGAGTGTGGAGGGAAGTGTCCTGTACTCTTGACCAGATTTAGAGAAGAAGTTCTGCTGTACTCTGTAGCCCTGGCGTGTCAGGCTGCCACACAGCCCAGCGTCTGGGGGGCGCTTGTCACAGCCTCCTGCACCCACCCAGGCGTCAGTGGAGCTGCTCAGCAGGACTGGAACACACCGAATGGGCACACGGATACCGTGCAGCGGGCCACTGGCCTCCACAACAGACGTCTGCTTTCGTCCTCCTGTGGCTCTGGCCTTTCCCCAGTGCACAGGTAAGCAGAGTGGCTGTCTGCAGGATAGAGCTGTGAGCGGAACCCAGCCTCCAGTTCTGGGGCACAGCTAAGTCATGTGTACACATGGTGGTCCATGCCACCTTCTCTGCTAAGAGCAAGACCTTGGGGCACACCTGTAGTGAGCACCTGTGCTTTCAGCACTGCGGGAGACCGAGGCAGAAAGACGACTGTAGGCCCAGCCCGGAAAACTTAGAAAGACCCGTCTCAAAAAGGTGGAGGCCTTATGTTCAGTCCCCGTGACACAACCTCTTCACTCCCCTGCAGATTGAGACTCACCTCTGTCCCAGTCTAATTGACTTTTTAATCTTAGGCCTATCCTGGTTTGCCAGGGCATTGTGGGTATTCTGCCATCCATCTGCAAATGTGATGAGTGTATCTAATAACACCACCCAAGTCACTGGTAAAAACATCAAGCAGGACAGACCCAGAGGGTTGGGCTCCGGGTTTGGGGTGGGATCTGACCTGGACCTGTCAGTCTCAGTGTTTCCAGGGCCTGGTCAGACCGGTTTCGAGCCTGTTCCACGGCAGCCCTGTCTTCCCTTCCCTCTTCATGAGGAAGTGGGATGTGAGGCCATTGTGCCCGGCCTCCCTCTGCACAGCCCTGTCTCATTCCACTGCACGGTCTTCGAGGGGGTCCGCTGAGTGTCTGGTGGAACCGCAGCCACCCGAAAGCCAGGCTGGCTTTCCAGCTCGGGGTGCATCTCCTGACCGAGTGTGCATCCTCAGACCTCACTGTGGCCCTGGGCCAGCCGCTGCCTACGGTCGTTCAGACCAGGGAGGGGCATCCTCAGTCTGTGTGCGCCCCACTGCAGCACAGGAGAAAAACCCTCACAGAGCCGCACAAACAGAAAGCTAGAAGGCACAGGGTTTCAGATTAGTAGAAATTAAAATACTATTGCATTTGGCAGAAGGCAAAATATTCTACTGTTTGCTGCTTTTCCCCTACAGTGAATGTTGAGATTGTATTTTTCTAATTGTAAACACACTCACTGTAAAAATTGAGAAAATAGAAGTTTAAAAGTTCCTTCTAAGCCCACAGTCTATATTGATCTTAGTTCATATTATATAGTCTTTACATGTGTTATACATACAGGACTTTTTTTTTAAATGAGATCATCATTTAGCTAAAATCAGACTGAACAGATCAGCTGCCTTTTTCACTTGCATTCTTTGGCTGTGACTCGGAAGACACTTTATTGGGGATTTGGTCCTTGTGCTTTGAGTTCCTGAGAACAGTATCTGTATAATAAAATGTTTGCAGGCCTGGGATTTCTCAGTGGCATTGCGCCTGTCTCACAAGTGCAAGGTCCTGAGTTCAATCCCCAGTACCACACAAAAAAAGTTCTCATAGCCAGTTGGAATGGCTTGTTTAACTGGCTTCATCTTTAAATCCATTGACAGCCCACTCACCGGTATTTGGTGTGAGAGCTTTTCAGCGTCATTGTCATTTGCTGTTCAGTCATAGCCTGTGAGCTGCATGCCGAAGTCCAGACGAGCCATTCCAGCCTCTGGGGCAAGGGGTGTGCAGTGACTGCTGTGGGGACTGAATAACTCTGGGGAAGAAGTCAGTTGTGCAGATCTTACCGGAAACCAGCACAAAATCAACAGACTTGTATAAGAAAGCTCCTTGCATTCCAAATCCTAGGACTAAGACTTTTCTAAGCCTGGCCTTCAGTGGTAAAATATTAAAAGAAAATTGTGATAGACTTAAAATACAGAAACAAGGTAACATTGTCTTAATCCTGAGAGAAGAACACCATTTACAGAAGCCTTCATTGGAGGCTCTTTACCCAGATGGACCCTTCTTTGCATTTGTTGGTGAAGGCGAAGGAAAGTCCTGCGGTCCTCTGCTGCTCAGCAGCAGGACATACTGATTTTCTAATTAGGCTGTGAGCTCACCTTACTGGCATTGGAAGTGGCATCTGCCTGTCCCGCTGCGTAATCCAGCCTGGGGACGAGGAGGGGCTCAGCCTTCACTACAAGGGATTCCCCGTGGCTAGATAAACTGATCTGTTGCCTGGTAACCACTGGATTACGACAGTGGATGCTCAGGAAGCCACGTGAGAGGGGTCTGAGTACTTGGAGAGTAAGAAGGGCAAGAGAGTTGGCGAGTTCTGGGAGGACTGCAGCGTGGCGGGAGGAGGCGGGAGTGCCCGCACGTGCTCGGGGGCAGCGCGGTTCCGGCTCCCATCTGTACTTTACCTCCCCAGCTCTGGGTTTCAGAACAAAGGAGGAGACAGAACCGGCCGAGGGAAACGGGTTCTGCGGGGACAGAGGTGAAGCCCAGGGCTGATCCTGATGTTCTCTTAACCTTAGAGACCTGGATTTGAGAAGCAAAGAGCTCAGGCTGCTTGTTGGACCACCACGAGCCTGAGGTGGAAGGATATTGACTTGAATAAATGGATGAAGCGGCTAGATGTGAAAATCAAAGCGAGCAGGACCATGTTCAGGGGCCCGTGTGTGTGTGTGTGTGTGTGTGTGTGTGTGTGTGTGTGGTTCTGGGACTCAAACCCAAGACCTCACCTGAGGCATGTACTTTACCACTGGGCACAGCCCCCAGACCTGCCTTCTAATGGTGACCTCTGGCACTGTGGACTCAAAGGTCCTTGGTGAACATTCCTGTCAGGTAGCTTGTTGTTCCTGCTGCCCCAGACCCAGGTGCGTCTGCCTGTGAGGAGCAGGTACGAGTGACCACCGGAAGGGGCTGGCAGGATAGCACTGTACCACTTGGTGCTTGGTTCGCTTTCAGGAGATCTCTGGACCTGCCTGGTGGACCACGGGCTGCGGCGCTGCCCCTGCCTGTGCGCTTTGAGCTGCAGAGGCGCCTGCAGCCCACACTGTGTCTGTAGGCAACGAGTGTATCGATCACCCAGATGAGATTCTGGTTATTACTGTGCGTTGGCAGAGGCAGGAGCAATCATTGAAGTGCTAGACCTTGTGCTGGGAGAATATTTTGACTGAAATTTTGCATATTTTGAAACTCGGGTTGTTACATTTAAAATTATACACATTGTGAGCAGTTGGCTTCAAAGGAGAGGAAAGACAAAGCATTCCTTCCTGTCAGAACCTTTTCACTCTGCCTGTCATGTAACCTGACTAAAAATAATCTACAAGCACCAAAAGTGGCAGCCTTCAGTTTGGAGCAGGCGAGGTGCTCCCAACCGTGGGGCCCGTCTGCTGCTGGCACCACACAGGGCCCTCGTGGCTCAGACCTCTGCCAGGAGTGCTGCACGCACAGCCGTGTGGGGCGGGCACGCAGGGACAGGACCCCTGTCCTGTAGGAAGTGGGCGGGGCAGTCAGAAGAGCCCTGATCGTGGCATTTCCGGCCCTTGTGTAGCTGCTGGCGGGGCGCAGCCCTCAGGGCCTCGGTGGGCTCTTGTGACCGGTCACAGCCCTCACATCAGCCTCCAGCTGGCACTTGTATGTCTGACCGCAGTCCTGCTTAGGACCTTAGCTCCACTCTCAGTATCCCCCCGTTTTCCAGACGAGGAGCCTGAGTCATTAGCTGAGTGACCTGGGCTCTGTTCTCGGCCTCTTCAGACGCCGCAGACCCAGTGTGCCAGGTTGCCGCCCTGACCTTGCTGGGCTTCCCGCCGTGTGTGATCCTGTGGGCTTGTTCCTCTTCCTGGTGGTCAGCGTGGTGGGAGAGCAGAGACCTGGGGCCCCCCGGACTATTCGTTCTCACCTCTGTACTTAGCAGCTCTGAGGTCATGGCAAGGTGCCCTCCTGCATCTCCCTGTCCTTAGCCATGAAAGGAGGACGACTGCGCCAGCCTCGCTGAGCAGGGTAGGAGGTGACGTGCGCCGACCCCCGCACACAGCCGGGGAAGGGCTTGCTCGTGCATTCCCAGTGTTCTTGCCGGATCCCCCTCGGCCACACACAAGTGCTATAAACTCTTGGCCCTTAAACAATGTGTCCTAATTATGCTCTGTCAGATCTTGTTTCCGAGCAGAGACGACTCTTTCTTCCTTTCTGCTACAGTGGCAAACAGTTGTATGACTGGCCCAGTCCTCTGTGTGAGCTGCAGCAGGCCTGTTGCTTCAGCCCCTTCCTGTGGGATTCTGCGTGTTTTCAGGGTCGGGAGGATAGCACGATTTTAGTCTCACTTCTAATTCCTGAGTTTCAGAGGAGTTCTGTTATGTTTATTTTGACTATAATTTCAGTCCACTTTGTCCTCCTTTTTTATTACATAATAAAGAAAATACCGTAAATAGAGTAGTTAGAACAAGAAGTGAGACATTGCCACTAGGCGTTGAAGGGCTTGCCGGTAAGTCTGTACAGATTTATTGGTCATTGTTTCTTTTCTTTTTTTTCTTTTTCATTTTTTTTTTTTTGAGACGGGGTCTCACTTTGTAGGTCATACTGGCCCTGGACTCACTATGTAGCCCAGGCCAGCCTCGAACTCACAGCAATCCTCCTTCCTCTGCCTCCAGAGTGCTGGGATTACAGGGATGAGCCACCATGCCTAGCACTGTGATATGTGGTACCAGGGATCGAACTCGGGACCTTGTGCTTGCCAGGCAGACGCTGGAACCACTGAGTTAAATCCCTGGCCCTGGTCCTCGTTTATGTTGTTTTGGTAAAAAATTTGTCTTAGGAAACATTTTACTCTTCAGATTTTAGCATTATTCTTCTGTATATAATTAAACTCCTACAAATTTCCTCCTCTGATCTGACAAGAAGGTAGGACTGCTGTCTTCTCAGGACAGTCTCTGTGCTCACCATCCGGAAGTGGCTCAGCCTGGGGCATCTTCCCTGTGGTCTAGAGCAGGCAGCCATGCGCCTCCAGCGCCTGGACCGTGTGGCCACACGCAGAAGGCTGCTGGCCTGAGCTCGGTGTGGACGCCCTCGAGCCTGCACCTGTCATGGGTTTCTGCAGGTGTTACTCAGTACAGCCGTCTGACTGAGCGGGAGGGCGGTGGGCTTGGCTGCAGGCTGCCGGGCCGAGTCCTCAGCTGTCTGGTGCCTGAGGGCCACAGTCACCGGGCCGCATCAGGGTCGCTGGGAAGCTGGACACACTCCCAGCTGCATGTGATGGCATCTCAGGGTGGGCTTTTCTCCATGTGGGGGCAAACCGCTGTATCGCACACCTCATTTACCATCAGAGTGTCAGGGTGTAGAGTTCTCTTTTTTCTCATGAAAACAACACAGAACAAAGCCTCCATTTTAAAGATGCCATGATATTTTGCCACTGTTATGAGAATCTGTCAGTGCTGTGTCTAATCTTCTAGTGCATGGAGTATCGAAACAAGCACCACTGAAGGGATTGTACTTCTGTTAATGCAGAAGTGTCAGCCTCCCAGACTCTGAGCCAGCTGCCGTCAGCCTCTTTTCCAAATGTGAAAGGAAAAATACTAACGTTTCTTCTCCTCTGCTATTCCTGTTCTTCAGGCCTGACCTTCGCAAGAAGGCACAGAGTAAACAGCACCTCGCCGAGGTCCTTTGCTCAGAATACTCAAGTGGGCTGGAGGCCGCCAAGGTCAGGAAGCGGAGCACGCGGGAGGCCGGCAGCCAGCGCCCAGCACCATGGGGCCGTGGGAAGACTCAGGCACCTCCGCCGGGAGCCACAAAGGCCCGGAGAGGCCACGGGGAGGGCAGCGAGGCCTCCCAGGCGGCCTTCTAAATCTCTCCGTGGACTGGTCTCAGAGTGGACCCCGGAGGCCGCAACACTGAGGTGATGCCTTCTCATCTGAAGAATACCTTGACTCCTTCCCGTGAACACCACGTCCCCTGAACGCCTGGGAGCCAGACGGAGCCCTGTCGGAAGAAACGGCATAGGCCACGGCACAGCGCCAGCCGGCACTGACTGCGGGGAGATGTCACTTCGATGCCGTCAGGACCCGGCGCACCTGGCACCTGGCGTGCTGGGCCTTGGATGACCTCGGGTGGACGTGCCAGGCCCTGGCGTCCCGTGCTGCGGTAGCTACTTTAACTGCAGCCCCATCCGTGCAGATCCCGTGGTTGCTGTGAAGCAGGATGTTAAAACTGAATTGAATTTGTACCAAGACAGAAAAATGTATTTGTCAAGTAGTTATTTTCTTAATGGACACACACTTGGTTACAAAGGGCCAGAAGTTTCTAGTCTGGGTTAAAAACAGGAATGCATTGCGGGGCCTCCCTTTTCTCCCACAGACACGCTGTCACATCTACATGCATCGCATTCCCTTTCATGTCCACGGAAAACACACTCAGGGCTAATTGATTTACTGTTCCTTTTTATTATTTGCCTTTGAAGTCAGAAGGCACCAGCGCCCGCCCAAGCTCTTTTTTTTTCCTCATCGAATCCAGCCTTGCCATCAAGAAAGGTCTGGGGGTCTCTGTGGTGACCCAGACCCAGCTCCCCCATTGCAGTTCTAGGGAGTTGAAGAGGACCCCCGGGGTGTATTGATTTCCTCATAACATCCTGGGATGCGCAGAGCCTGGGCTAGCCCAGCACCACCTTGCCGGGGTACTGCCTCTGTTCCCTCCTGCTCCCGCTCGGCTCTGCAGTTCCTGTGCCACCCTCTTGGCTTCCTGGGATGGGCGCTGAGATGCCCCAGCCCACATGGACTCCCTAGCCCGAAAGAAGTGCTGGGATCCTCGCAAGAGCGAACCCTCAGGAGAAAACAAACGACCTCGAGTGACTGGGGACCACCAGTTAAACTTGCACTGACAGTTTTTTAAAGACAGCACATACTCCCTAGCCTTGGGTACATCTACTCTCTTTTATTTTGGTGTGATGGCTCACATGATTTGGATGAGAAAAGGAGCAGCAGCAAGCACAGCTGTGTGAAGAGCTGGCCCAGTGCCAGCGACAGAGGCCATCAGAGATGTGCTTCCCAGGCCCGTGCTCGGCCTGTCAAGGGGGAGCGGGTGAAACCAAGACTGAAACTCACAAGATTGTACTTTGCCGACTCTTAGGCTGAGGGTGTTGGGCCTGAGGTGCGGCGTGGACTTAAATCAGTGGATCGCCCAGTTAATAAAAGAAACATGGATTTAGCAGACTTTGGGTTATCTAAATTTAAATAACCTTCAAATAAATCTCTCTCATCACTCGACAGATTATACATTTCAGGTATCAATTAGGCAAAGCTTCAGCCTAATCCCACTGTACATATTCTAATTTTGTATGTGTTTTTAATCATGCCTCTATTTCTGATTCCCAAACTTAGCATTTTTCTGTGACATCCACCCGTTACCATATTAAAGTCAAAGACCGCAGGGACGCTTGCGGCACGCTGCAGCCTGAAGTTTCTCCCCAGCGGACTTACAGAGTGCCGCTTTGGGATCTGGAACGCCCAGTGCTTCCCATCAGAAGAGACTTTCTCACGGCTCCAGAGCAGAGACCCATGGTCTGAACTAAGCCACTGAGGCCATGCGAGCCTCTGCTCTTACCAAATGCTGACAAAGCCCACGGTCCCTTTGATTTTTTTTTCTTTGCCCCCGGGAGGAAGAAGAAGGGGGTAAAGGGCCTCTTGAGGCAGGTTTGGTCCAGACTGGCTTATGGAGCGCTCCACGCTTCGCCTGCGGTCAGCGGCAGCCGTGAGTCCCAGGCTGTGCTGAGGCAGATGGAAGGCTTCTCCTTCCGGAAGCTGCTCTGTTAAGGTGCTCCATTGGTCTCGTCCGTTTGCCTCTGAGACCGTTAGACTCTTCATCTGCCCCCACAGGAAAAAATAGCCAGGCCCATTCCTGTGGGGTGGGGGCCCCTGGCCTATCAGAGGCATTCCCCGCACCGCCATTCAGGTCTCCGGAGGGGTGGCCCCATCCACTGCCCTCCCGTGGGGCCCCGGGGGTCCCCGCCCCTCCCCCCTTTGCACTCCCGTCCCTGGGGTTGGAAGAAGCCACTTGAGAGAAAGCCCACCTCGCTGCAGACTGGAGTCATTATTACGAGTGGGGTGCGCAGGACAACTCCAAGTACTGTAATTATAAACTTGTAGGGAAGCCTTGTTCTTCATTAATGTAAGATATGAAATCGCCTCCGAGGTACAAGGACGATTACATAGTTGAGAATGTGCCTGTGATTTACACTGTGGCTGTGTAAATGTGAGGGTGGTTGCTCCAGCCTACCTCCTCCACTTTCACAAAATGAAAAGCACACCAGTGCAAGTTGTCCTTTGATAGATTTTTAATATGATTTTAAAGGGTTTTGTTTGGTCTCATTCTTATTCAATGAGATTAATTTAAAGCACTTATCCCCCGGGTTTAAGTCAATCCGTGTAGGATTTGGGCAGGGTTTGTTGCCTGGGGGGTTTGTTTGCAGGAGGCTGTGAGAGACTCCTTTCTCACTTCATTAACCCTGAGTTGGGGACACTCCCCCGGCCCCCACCGCACCCGGGCCGGGGATTTACCAGCCCCCATTCACATGCAAAAGAACTCGAAAGCTGAGGGCCCCTTGACTTAATTAGCTGCTGTGCATTTTGAAAAATTAGAATAATACCCTCACCGTCCCAGGAAGAGGGGGAGGAAACTGTAGCAGACCTGCGAGTCTGGTTTGGGGGTTCCGGCCTGAACACGCCCCCGTCCATCCCAGCCCCGAGCTATCCTGGCGGGAAAGGGGGTCATGCCCCGCCTTCCTGGTCACCCAGACTTCCCTCCTTGGGCACTTTGCTGCAGGTGGAGTGGGGGGATGGTCAAGGGAGGTGACCTGGGCCTCAGACGTGCCCAGGAGTCCGGCTGGAGATTCAGCCCCTCCCTCCCCTGAGACGGGGCCAGACGCGGGATTCAGCCCTTCTGGGTCCTACTTGCAACTTACAGGGCCACGGGAAAGGGGCGGGGGCTAGAGGTTACCCGGTACAGCACACACTCCTGGAGAAGGCCCGGGGTCCCACCGGCGCCGCAGGCCAGGAGCTGCGCGGTGCCCGCCAGTGTCCACCCCGTGGGCGCGAGGGGCGCCGGGCGGAGGGTGGCGTGGCGAGGAGCAGCCTCGAAGCCCATCTGTCGGCCCGCGCCCAGCGGGCCGGTCACCAGCTGCCGGCGCCCTTGTCACAGCCAGATGAGTCGGCTCGGCGAGGGCACCGCAGCCCGACTTCGGGGGAGGCCGGCGCTGACCCCCGCCCAGGCCCCAGGACCGTCTGGGAGCGAGCAGATGGGGAGGAAGGGAGGCAGCGAGCTCCGCTCTGCAGAGACGGGGAGACTGAGGCCGGGTCGGAGGGCGCGGCGCCCAGGACCCTGCACGCCGCCCAGGACCCTGCACGCCCAGCCCGGCCCCTGCGAACGAACCAACGACTGCAGCACCCGGAAAGCGGAAGGGACAAAACTTTCCTTTCTGTGAGACCAGCAGGAGATCGAGCCCCGGGAGAGGCAAATGGCCCTTAGGAGGGCGAGGAGGGCCTGGCACGGACTGACGGGGAGCGCGGACAGGCGCCTGGTCATTTATAAGAAGTTTATTTCGACATTTAAAAAAGGGGGGGACCCAGGAGGCCTGGCTGCCCTCGGCCGGGACAGGGCTGGACACTGGGGCCGATGGCGAGCAGATCCCCTGACCCCTCCTGCCCCACCTGGGAAGGGGAGGGCGCAGGCCACAGACTCACTGATTTATGGACACGGTCACGGGCTCGGGTCACGAATAAATAACTTCATATACACTTTGCACACGGTATGGACAGCTCGCCGCCAGCCCGCGACCGCCCCCGCGAAGGGGCGGGGAGAAGCTGGGGCCCCGCCGGAGCAGGAAGGGGCGAGAGGGCGAAGCACGGGTCACCCACAGGTCCCGGGGCCCAGGGCGGACACGGGAGGGTGGAGCGCGGGAGACGCGTGTGCGCAGCCGGCGGGCGGAGAGGACGCGGAGGGGCGGAGGAGGCGCAGTCCGGCCCGAGGGCCCAGTGGATTGGCATCGGCCCTTCGGGACGCTGGGCCGGGCGCCCGGACGGCTGGCAGGGGCCTCACCGGGGCTGCGCGGCGCGCGGGAGGACGCCGGCCAGCGGGGGCAGCGGCGGGGGCGGCTCGCCCGCGCTCTGGAGTCCGTGGATGAGGATGCGCGGTACCAGCGGCCTCTGCAGCGCGGGCGGCGGCGCGCTCGGGCCGCGGTACAGGTAGAGCGCAGCGCCGGGGTCCAGGTTGGAGACCAGACTCTGCGGGTAAAAATAAGGCGACGGGAACATCCGCTGGAGCGCCGAGTAATTGCCCGCCTCCGCCAGCAGCTCCAGCCCCACGGCCGTCTGTCGCTTCCACTTAGTCCTGGGGACCAAAGAGAAAAAAAAGGAGGACGGAGTCATGGCTGGGGCCACCAGGACCCTTGCCCTCCCCCCATCTGGGGCCCGGAGAACCTGCAGGGAGGCCGAGGAGTTTCACACGAATTCCCGAATTCCGAATACCGGAATCGAATTTCGACACCATTTGCACGTGTTACATGCACTGTCTCCTTTATTTTTTCCCTGGCTTTATGATGGACTTGTTCCTGGCTTTTTTATTATTCCCATTTTACAGCCTTTTAAACTGTGGCATCGTGGTGCACACCTATGATCCCAGCACTCTGGGAAGCTGAGGCAGGAGGACCATAAATTTGATGCCAGCCTGGGCAATTGAGATCCTTTCTCCAGATAAAAAAGGGTTGGGATTGGAGTTCAGCGGCAAAGTGTCCCTGGGCTTAACCCTAGAGCCAAGGGGTGGGGGCACAGCATGGACCAATTAAGATCTAAAAAGCAGCACGGAGTCGGAGTTGAGTCAGGAACTCTAAGCCAGACTGACCCCAAAGCTGAGCTGCCACCTTCTGCTCCAGGGTCACAGCTAGGGGCTCTTAGAGCTGGGCGATGGGACGCCCCTGCACCTGTGTCCCCTAGGAAGGCATGAGAAGGCTCCAGGCCCAGGAGAGGGAAGGCGATGTGGTGGGTCTAGCTGTAGGCAGAGCCGGGCAGTCTGAGGTAAGCCTGGAGCTCATCCCTTCGGATATGGCGGGCAGGAAGTGGCATCCAACCAAGAGGCCGGTCCCCAAAACACACTCTCTCCGGCTCCTCCAGGAAAGCAGGGCGGCAGCACCCAAGTCCTGCTTCCTGTCTGGCCCTGACACTGACCCACATGTAAGGAAGCCAGCCCTGGAGATTCTGGACTCACCTGTCTGGAGTCGGAGGCCACGCAGGGCAGCGGGCCCTGGTGGGGTGGGCTCAGCCCACCATCCTTAGTTCCCTCCCTGAATTATTCATCATCATCATAATTGTGTAATTACTGCAATGGGCCTTAATTATTGATGCCTGGAGCAGTGGTCGGTATTTATTATTAATGGGCTGCGTGTCCTGAGGCGTGTCCATGGGCAGCGCCAGTCCAGCCTCCGCTCAGTGTGTGACTTCGGTGCAAGTGTGTCCACGGTCACGCGGTTAAGTGGTCTCGTGCCGAAACCCCATGGGTTAGTTCCAGATCAGTGCCCAGCACCGATTTCCTAGTCGCCCCATCCCAGGAGCTGGCCCGGCCATGACCCTGCGGAGCCCCTTCTGCCCTCACCTGTGGACCTAGGCTGCCACCAAGGCACCCAGTGGGTGAGCCTCAGGCCTTGCTCCTCTGACCACCCGTAAGGGGTGCCAAGTCTGGTCCCTTTTCTGTCCCTGCTGTGGCCTTGGATCAAGGCTTTCATCCCTCAACTTCCCCACTCCCAGATCTAGGAAATGGCCGGGGCCCTTGCTTGGTGCGAGAGTGTGGACTCTGGTCTCCTGCCGGGGCTGCGAGAAAGACAGCGCCGCTTCTCGGGCAGCAGGGGCCTCACCTTCGGTTCTGGTACCAGGTCTTGACCTGCGTATCGGTGAGGTTGAGCGAGGCCGCCAGCTCCATGCGGTCCTGCACGCTCAGGTACTTCTGCCGCTCAAAGCTGCGCTCCAGCTGGGCTAGCTGATGGTCCGTGAAGGCCGTGCGCGCCTTGCGGGGCTTCTTCAGGCGCACCGGGGGGCTGTCCCGGGAGCTGGAGATCTCGCGGTCGCCCTCCTCCTTCACTGCGGACACAGCAGCGCATCAGGGCCCTGACCGGTCCCCCCACTCCTGCCGAGGATGCAATGCCCAGCGGCTGTGGCCCCGTGGCGCCCAAGCACGCAGGGGCCGCGGTACCGTTGCTGGGGCCGGGACACCTGGGCACCCAGAAACAGGCCATCGGCCCTGGCGAAGAGAGAAGGGAGCCAGAGAGGACAGCGCCCGAGGCCGCGACGCGCCCGCGGCTCCGGGGAGAAAGATTCTGAGCCCGCGGAGCACAGACCGGCGTCGTCCCCGCCGGGCTCCTGCGCAGACCCAGCGCCGACTCCGCCCTGAGGGGACCCAGGGAGGCCCCCCGGGGGGGGGGCGGCCCTGGGAGGAGACCGGAGACCGGCCGCAGAAGCCCAGCCCTGCCGGTTCCGCTCCGCAGGGTCGGTGAGGGCGAGGGAGGGAGCTGAGCGCCGGATCCGGAGAGAACCCGCGTGGGGAGACCAAATCCAGCTCACCCACAGCACTTGGCTGTCCCCAAGAGCGTGTAGCTGTGCCCAAGCCTCCCGCGAGCCCGCTAGAAGCGAGTGCGGCGATGGCGCTCCCGACCGCGCCGAACCTGCCCGCGGACTGAGGGCTGCGCGGCCGAAGGTCGGGCGAGCGAGCCCCGGGAGCGCCGCACGCCGGGGAGACTGCGGCGCCGCGGGGCTGGTCTTCGCCGTCGCTGCTTCCCCTTCTCTGGCTCCCTCTGTGCCCGCGTGGCCCTCAGTCAGGGCGAAACAGCACCCAGGGCCCCCACAAGTGGACCGGCCACGGGAGGTTTCTTCTTCCCCTACTTTCGCTCGGGCTGTCCCCGGGAGAGGCCGTAAACAGGCAGGCCACCTTTCCAAAGCTGACCCTTCCGCTGGCTCTCCCCACCGTACCCCCTTTTTCCTCTGTTTTCTTTACTAGTGAGTTTCATTGTGCTGGGTGCACGCAGTGACAGGGTGCAGCTGAATTCGAGCTGATTTCTCTCTGTAGGAAACAATAATCCGGTTAATTGAGCCGCTGGGGAGCGGAGCTTTTCAGCTAAAAAGACTGCACTTCCTGGGCAGGAAGGGCCCTGGGCACTGGGTCCACCCAGGCGCCTGTAAAGGAGATGGCTCAGGAGCGGCCGCCAGGGCTTCCTCCAACCTGCTGCGCACCCCACACAGAGGGCTGGACTCTGGAACGGTCAGAGACAGCAATTAGGGTGACTAGCCTAAAGAGGAGTGGAGTTCAGTTTGTGTAGCTCGGGAAAGTTTAAATAAATTCAAGGTAATGATTACCTAGACCTCAAAGTCGATATCACAGAAATCTTACTTTTTGATCTAATTGAACTATTTACAAACCTCTCGCTCAAGTCGAGGGACCACTGCTGGGCTCTAAAAACTGTGGCCCCTGCTCAGTGCGGAACAGAGACCACTCTGTCTCAGCCTCCAGGACAGGCCCAGCCAGTGGGCCACCGCTTCCCAGACTTTGTTCTGCCCGCTCTGACTCTGCGCCCCAGAAACAACACCCCCGCCTGGAGCAAAGCCCTGGTTTGGTTTCTCCCTGCACCTTGGCGGCCGCCCTTAGCATGCTGACTGCCTCTCCTCGGTGCCTGGTTTCATCTTTGTGAACGTCGTGCGGCCTTTCTCCCCAGCTCCCTGCCCTCCCTGGAGGGAATCGCTGGCTGGACAGCGGGCTGGCGAGTTTTAAATGCCTGTGCGGGGCGGGCGGTACCCACAGCTGGCCGCAGGGCCCTGTGCTTCCGTCAGGCTTCCTAACTGTGGGAGTCCCTCCACACTCAGCACACACTCCAGGCGCGGCCTCCGAGCTCCGTCCCCACTCTCCTTGTCACTCTGGCTTTTCAGGTACAAAGGTGGCAGCTGCTTGGGGTGGGAGGAAGCCTTCAATCCCTGGCTCCCAAACTATCTAGGGAGAAGAAAACTGATACTCCAGTTACCTTCACGGAAACCTTCTTGGAGGAGCACAGCACTCCGAGCTGGAGGCTGCCCCGCTGTAACTACAGCAAAGGGAAGTTGTCGTTCTTGTTGCAAATTGTAAATAGTGACCCAACCGTGATGCTGTACATTGTATTTACATCATATACATACACGTGCACATGCATGTGCCACACATGTACATGGTCAAGCGCTGGGTTTCTCCAGGGCAAGTTTTCTTTGCCCCCCTACCAGGCCCTGGGGGGAGCAGAGCCGCCGGGCCAGGGTGACCCGCAAGCCTCCAGACCTCTTGTAGGGCTCTAAGGAAGCTGTGCATTCTCTGGGGGGGACGGCCTCGCCTGGGAAGCAGGCTCAGCACTGTTCGCATAGGGACCATGGAGAGAAATGGGCTGCGGAGGGGTTTAGAGTTGGTGTCTGTCAGGATCTGTCCTCAGATGAATCCTTGGTCGGAGGCGGTGTTAAATGAGTCCCCCTAAATGTTGTGAGGACTTGGTGGAAATGGGGGCCAGGAGATGCTCATCCCCAGACAATAAAGGAGTTGTACTTATAAGGAAATTTTGTGTCTTATGAAAAGGGTTTCAGGAATTAACGATAATTCCAAAAGACCTATAAACGGCTTTGCTAACCCCTGGCTTTCCGTGGTGCCAGGGAGTGCAGGGCTCTCCCCGGCTGCCCTCTAGGTCATCGCCTTAGTCTCCTCCATTTCTGCATCTTGACCTCTTCCCAGAAAGAACTCAAAGCCTCTGGCCCCAGTAAAACACTAAAGGTCTACGACAAATCGAGGGCACTGTGTCTTCCTGGCTTCCTTCTTTTCTTATTTCCTTCTTCCTTTCCTCCCCCTTCCTCACAGGCCTGAGCTCAGCCCCTAGGTTAAGACCAAATGAAAAGGGATAAAAACAACAACAATAAGAATCACTGGGCGAAAACAGAGCTAAGGGGCCGCAGCCCCACCCGGGGCCAGCGGCGGTTACCCAGAGCCTGTGTCTCCCTCACGACCTGGGCTTTATTGCTCAGGAACTTAAAAGAATTCACCGAGGACCACTGTGTGGGCTTGGGCCCTGCCTTCCCCCCAGACCTCGCTGCTGCTTCTCCTTTGAAGTGAACGTCTCCTTTGTAAGATCCACAGACCTGGACTGAACTGCGCCCAAGGGAGAGAAAGCCCAGTTTCTCATCGGGAAATTCAGATTAAAGGGCAGAAAATTCTGGCTGTGCTGGGGTGCCAGTGAAAATCTCCTGCCAGCATCTCTGGCCTGTCGAGCAGCTCCCCCAGCGCCCTCTGTCCTTCCAGGCCTCGTCCCGGAGAGCCAGCGGCCTGGAAGCACCCTGCCGCTGCCAGCGGAGCCCCTGGTGGAAGGGCGGAGGCCCCAGTCAAAGTTTAGAAAGTTGGCTTTGCATGTTTTCAGTACCCGCCCCAGCCCCGCTCTCCTCCTCGCAGCACCCCCTGTTGCTCAGAGGTGCAGTCAGGGGTGACTAGAGGCCCAGGCACAGCGACAGCTCAGCTGGCCCCGGGGAGTGAGACGCCCTGCGTGCTTCCCAGTGCTGGCGCCGAGTTTTAGCAACCACCCTCCCCTGAGGTTCCAGCTCGTTTTCTTACCTTTATACTCAGAGTCTGATGAGGCGCTGCTGCCACTCTTGTCCAGCTTGTCTCCAAAGTCCTCCCCGGCCTTGGCCGCGAGGCGGCCCCCGGGCTCAGGGGCTGCGGGCTGCCCGCTGCTGGAGTAGGGCGCGCAGGCCGCGAGGGGTTTGCAGTCGGCGAGGATGTCCCTGATCAGAAAGGAGGAGGTGACCGTGCGCGACTGGGCCGGGGCAGAGAGCTGCCCGGGCTGCAGGTGGGAGTCCAAACCCGGGCCGGAAGCCCCGCCAGGCCGCGGGGTGCCCGTCTCCAGACAGTCCCTTCCTGGCGAGGCCGGTGAAGAGCAGTCGCTGCTGCTCTCGGAGCGTGGACTCAGCTCCAGGGGCGAGCGGCAGCCCCCGAGCAAGTGGTCCCCCTCGGGAAGGGCGGGGCTGCCCGCGCGGTGGGAGAGAATGGAGTCGATCCCGAAGCCATGGGCGCCTTCCATAGCCAGGCTGCGACCTGTCCTCCCCGGAAGCTCCCCACCCACCCCCAGCCCCAGCCGCCGCTGCCCCTGCCCCTAGCTGCGGGCTGGCATGGGGAAGGCGGGCAGGGAGCCTGCGGGCACCTTGGACGGAGTTCAGCCTTGGGGGAGCCCAGGAGCTCGGGGCCAACCTCCTCTGCGCATTAGATCCAAAAGGCTCAGCGCGTCTTCTGTAGCCTCGCGCGGAGCCGCCGAGCCGAGGGGGGGCGGTGGGAGTGTCGCGGAGGAGAGGGAGGAGGGCGCGCCAAGTTGGGGAGAGCGGAGGGGGAGACGGCGGCCTGAGGGCCCCTTTGGCACGGAAGATCAGCGAGGACGCTGGAATCTGAACAGAGGACGGCCTTTGAGAATCCGAGCCGTGCGCTTCCTCCAGGCAAGTGGTTGCCGAGGCCAGCGGGGTCGGCACCGCGGATAGCAGCGGGCCGGGCGGCGCTAGCAGCCGGCGGCCCCGCGCGCACCTGGCGGCGTCAGCACCGCGGAGAGCGGCGGCCGGAGGCCCATCCCGCACCTGCCGGCAGGTCCTCGCCGCGCCGCGCCGGCGGCCGGTCAGCACCGCGGACAGCGCCGCGCTCTCCGCGCCTCGCCTCCCCCCTCCTCTGAAAAATGAACTTGTGGCACTTTTACTTTGGGGTTGGGTTTTTTTTTGTTTCTCTCTTTTTTTCGTTGTGTTGTGTTTTTTTTTTTTTTCAGGGGACTCGCCCACGTGTCCCCGGAGTGATGGCGCTGATTGGCTCGGGCCGATTTTGGGGGTGATGTCACGGCTCCACAAGCCGCTTCCCGATTTCTTTTCACTTTGATTAAAAGAGACACTGAATTAATTACAGCGCAGACCCAACTGTTTACCGGCGATTTCCACACGGTTTGCTTTCATTAGGCCGGTGATGAAGCCCCTAACGAGCGTGATTAGCCGAGGGGTCCGGCTGCAGGGGGCCGCGAGCGCCCTTCCCTTCCCCACGGAGCTTCGCTGCCTCGTCCGCGGTCTGTCGCACATTCTTTTTTCTCTCCCGTTTTTCTTCTTCCCGCGACAGGGAGGTTTAAACCCCAGCAGAGAAAGAAATGCGTGTGTAACAGGATCCTTACCGCGCGGGAGAAAATTTAATTTATGGTGCTCCCAGGACGCTGCCTGTGGGCTCTAGATGCTTCCGGTGCAGGACAATCTGCGACCTGCTTTCTGCCTCTTTGGTCCCTGCTGTCCAAAAGTGACCTGCAATGGCCAGTGGCTCTGCCTTGGGCGAAGGTTGAGACGCGGGAAGATCGCGTCAGGAAGCGGGGGTCCTGTGTTCCCTGGAGGGCAGCCCGGCCCAAAGAAGGCAGCGGCCCCTCCCGCCCGTGGCTCCCTGGGCGCCAGTTCTGGGCGCCGCGTTTTGAACCTCTAGTAGGGTCACCCGAGGGCTCCGGGGCGAGGGGACCTTCGCACTGGCCCACCGCCTTCTTGTGGGCGCGGAGCTGGAGCTTGCCCCATACGTTTTAAAGGCAGCTGGAGGTGCCGCCTTTCCTGGGAAGGTGGCCCCTGCCCTCCACACCGCCACGGGCTCCTGTCCAAACACTTTCTAGGGTTCACTTTTGCAGATGCTGGTGCCTGACCCGGGCCGATCTGCGTCCTGGGCCTGGAGCTCTTGGAACAGCTCAGGGACCGAGTCCAGGGTCTGGGAGCAGCGGACTTCTCACAGCCCGGCAGCCCCAGCCCAGGTGCCTGAGGCCAGCCTTGCTCCTGCTCCCCACACCGTGGGCCCCCAGAAAGCCACCTCAGGTCCCAGG
Organism: Petromus typicus; assembly: GCA_004026965.1. NCBI lineage: Eukaryota > Metazoa > Chordata > Mammalia > Rodentia > Petromuridae > Petromus > Petromus typicus. The sequence goes on from PVIR01005841.1 coordinate 63,046, forward strand.
TCGGACACAGGATCCCCTGAACCCAAAGCTGGGCAGGGTGCCGCTGAAACCCAGAGTAGCAGGAACTCTCCCCCTCGGGCTGGGTCTGCCGTGGCCTTGAGCCCAACTCCGAGCTCCCCCTTTGCAGGCCGGCAGATTGGAAGCGGCAAGCTCTGGGCCAGGCTGGGGTGAGGACCGGCCGCTCCCGGGGGATGTGGCTGGGCTCGGCTGCAAGCTGTCGGCCGGTCGGCAGGAGAGGGGCCTGGCCCTACCTCAGCCGCCTGCCCTGGGCGCCTCCCGCCGAGGGCCCTGCCGGCCAGTGGCTCCTTTCAGATTGGGGGATGCGGGTTGGGCCATAAATCAAGTAGAGCTCAGTCTGCCTTGGCCCTTCCCTACCAGCTCCCAGCCCGGCCTCTCCCTACTTGAGTCCCTGGGGAGACCTGCCTTCCTCCTTTCGCCCTCCCCCTCTCTGCTTCTCCCAACCGGTCTGTGTCCCTGGAGAACCTTCATCTTCGGGGCACCCAGTCTTTGCCCCCGCCCCAGGCCTGTCAATGGCCATAGCCCTGGGCCCGCCCAGCCAGCCCGGAGGCACAAGTGCCACTGGCAGTGCTCAGACCTCTCCAGGCCTCTGCTCCGGGCCGGGGCTTGTGAGGAGCTGGGCAGGCGGCAAGAGGAGGAGGAGAAGCGGCAGGGTGGGCACAAAGGAGCAGAGAGGCCCTGGCTTCCTGCAGCCCCCCCGCCAGCTTCTCCGGCTCCTTGGAGGTCCGAGAATAGGCGACGGGTCGTTAGCGTGTCCTATTAGCACTGAATTATCACGGTCTGTTATAAAGTGAAACATACTAAGTAGTTGATTTCGTTTGAAATCAACTAGGATTTAGCCTTCTCTGAACAGCGTGGTTTATCCCTACATGGAGATCTCCAGTGGCACGGGGTACCTAGGCCTCCCACCTCCAGCATCCAGGTCCGGGGTCTCCGCCTGCCCACAGCTCGGGCGCTTGTGTGTGAGCTCACCTGAGCATGAGTTTGGCTGGAAAGAAGCCGAGGCACTGGCGCCCAGGTGCCAGTGGTACCCAGGAGAGCCTTGCTCTGCCCTAGCCTCTGCCGAGGAAGCCTGTGGGTGAGGAGGCTCCCAGCGTTCTGGGCCTGAAGGAGCTGGATGTGGCCCTTGGCCAGCTGCCTGACTGCTGGACAAGACCATCTCCCTCATTCCCTGCCTGCCGCCTCTCATGGGGCTAGGCAGAGGGGCCCAGAGGCCTCAAGGAAAGGACAGACCGTGTGACCAGGCCCTTCTGGGGCCGAGCTCCTTGTGGCACAGTCTTCACAGAGACGCAGAGCAGCCGCTCCAGCTTCAGCCCTGGCCCTGGGCTCTGTGTCCAGGACCCCACGTGCTTCCTACTTCCACTTGAAATCTCTCTTCAGATTCCGGGCCCTGCTTACCCAGCCCCTTAGGATTGCTTTCTTTGAAATATTTAGCTTCTTGCAGGCCCAGAGCCCTGGCAGGTCCAAGACCAGCCACTGGCAGAGGTGGGACAGGGCAGGTGGGCACCTCAGAGGTGCCGGTAGGACTGGACGCCCTTCAGGCCGCTCCTCCCCACCCCTCGGAGTCCTTCCCCACGGGGGGGGGGGGTCCAGGCCTCCTTCTCCCAAGCCTCAGTCCTGCAGCTGGAAAAAGGAATGAATTCGCCTGTTTGCTCACCTGGTTTAGCAGGCAGAGCCGCAGCCCCGAGGCAGAGCTGAGCACATTTTGAGAATGGTCCTGGGGTCTCTGCTCATATAGGAACTGTGGCCCACAGGCCACCACTCAGCCTGGTCTGGGGCAGCGTAATGGGGCTGGGAAGGGCAAGGGCACCACTCTGAAATCAGCCAGACCAGCTGGCATCCTGGCTGAGACTTGGTACCTCAGCGAATCCTTAAAATGTCATTTCCATGCAAATATTGATTTTAAAATGTCCCATTAATGTCTTGATCAGTCAGGTATGGTAGTGCACGCCTGTAATCCCAGCACTGGGGAGGCTGAGGCAGGAGGATCCACATGAGTCGAAGGTCAGCTTGGGCTCCAGAGTGAGACCTTATGTTAACAGCCCTCCCCAAAATGATAAAATATTGTCTTGGCCACTGAGGTTTTCTTTGGAGCCCCCTGGTACCTTAAGTACTCCAGCCCTTCTCTGTGACCCCTTAGAAAATCAGGTTTTGTTTTGTTAAATAAATCATTTTGTGAACTTTTTAGTTTTTTGAGCTATAAGATGAGGATGTTACTTAATTGCCATGTTATTGTAAGGAATCTTTGCACTTAGCTGAAGAAGAGTCCTGGAGAGTAGTGCTTGTACAGGAAACCTCTACCACAGCTAGAGCCAGAGGGTTCCTCTGTGCAAGCGAGAGCCCCAGGCCGTCACCCCTGCACCCTTCCCAAGCTGGCGTCCTCCTTGTCCCAGGATGTCTTTTTGTTTTCTATTTTATTTATTTTGCCAGTCTGGAGATTGAACCAGGAGCTTCATGAGGGGCTCCATCCCCACTTTTAAGTTTAAGACAGGGTCTCACTGAGCAGCCCAGACTGGGCGCAAGCTTGCCACCCTCCGGCCTCAGCCTCCCAGAGGGCTGGCAGTAGCACACAGCAGCTTTTCAGGTGCAGTAGGGTGGAGATCTGGGTGACGCCGGCGGGGCCTCCCAGATGGACACAGGAGGATCCGGGCACACAGCAGCTGTTGGGCAGGCTGCTGAGGCAGAAGCCCCAGCACTCCTGAAAGGCGACTCCTGAAAGCAGAAGGGAGCATGCTCTTTCTCCTTTCTTCTCTCCTTCTTACGAAGCATGAGGTACAGTCTCCTGCTAGACGGGTCACAGGGGCAGGGCTGAGCGGACCACCTCGTGGGAGTAACAGCTGTATAGCCCCCTAGCGCTGGGGTGTGGCTCCATGTGCCCAAAGCCTTGGGTCCCCCCACAGAGAACCTCCCACTATTGATTCGAGCATAGATTTACCTGCATTGAGCTCTAGAAACCTGTATAGGCCCAGGCCCCCCCCCCCACAGTGTTTCCAGGTGTCTGTGTCTGAGAAAGAAGCAACGCAGTCAAAGCCTGCAGGCAGCTGCAGTCTGCCCAGCATCTGCAGGGCAGAGACAGGTTTGCTTCCTGTCATGGAGGGAGGACGCTGTCTGTCCCTGCTGTCTGCTGCTTCCAAATTGGCACTGGTCGGAGGGCTGAGCATCTCCGGACTGGGGCGCCCTGGGAAGTGGAACCAGAACTGGAACCAGAGCTGTGGCCGTGAGATGCCTCCTCTTCCGGGCACCCAGCCCAATTTCCAAGGAAGAGACATCCCCTGCGCCAGGCCCTCCTGAACAGGCTCCAGAGGACCCTCTTTCTTTCTGACCAAGAAAATATTCATTATCTGGTTGTCAGAGGGGATTTGGGCAAAATAAGGGCTGAGGCTTGAGTCCCGGCCTGGGCACCTGGAAAGATGCCGAACTTGGTGGGCCTTAGCCTGAAGGGAACCCGGAGACCCCGGAGGCCTGCTCTGGGCCAGCCTCAGGAACGGAGTGCCCTGCCATCCTCTGAGCTCTTCCACATGGTTTTTCCAAAAGCTCCATCTTATCTCTGTGGCGCCAGCTGCCTCTGCCCCGCCCCAGTACCACCACCATGACACTGCCCCCTCACACCTCTGCGGGGATGTCTGAGAACCTTAGGCAGATGGGGAGGGGCATCCAGGCTGGCATGGTGCAGAGCTGGTACATTGGGCCTTGTTGGTGAGCTGTCACATGAAACAGAGCCAGAAGAATGTGGGGACATTATGGGAGCTCTGCCCAGGGCGTTGGTGGTGTGGGTGGGAGCAGGCGGGGTGCGCGCTGACTTGTGATCCTCCTACCTCAGCCTCCCAGTGTTGGGATCAAGGTTGCTGTTATCAAATTTAACTTGAGAACCCACATGATATGTCCAATCCCCTCCTACAACCAGCCACGTACCCGGTTTCCATCCATCTTTCATTGAGAAGCGGTGCTGAGGGAGGTCCTGTGACACGTACTGGCTATCGCCAGCCAGGGACGCTTGCCGGCCTGCCCTGCTGAGTGAGCCCAGTCTCTTTCCTTATCTGTGAAGTGTGAAGTTGGGGGATGGAGGGGTACAGAGGTTAACAAGACGAAGCCCTTGCTGGGACTCTGTGTGGGCCCGGAGGGGCTGTCACCTGCACCTTCATCCTCCTGCACGAAGCCAGGCTCCAGGGAGGCAGGAGGCGGAGGAGGGGGACTCAGACCGGAAGGAGGGTGGGCTCTGTGCGGGCTCCACGGTGAATGACAAGGGAGGAAACGCGCAGAAGGGCTGCCTTGGGCTGGGTGGCCAGTTGGTGGCGCTGCAGGACAAGGAGCCGAGGGTCTCTGCCGCGAGGCTGTAGGCCCAGAGGAAGCCTGGGCGCTGCTCTCAGCCCACTTGTCGCAGCCCTAGCAAGATGCCCAGCATGTGAGGACAGTGATGGGTAGACACCTTCTGGAGCAGCGAACCCAGCTCTGGGTCTTTGGGAAACTCTTCTGCCCTGGCTTGTGCCCTGCCCTCTGCCTTGCAGTTTTTAGAGCAGAAAGGTGGCCCCAACTCAAAACACCTTCTTCTTGGGACAGCCGTCCCTCGGAGTGTCCCACCCTCACCACCCGCAGGCAGGGTGCCCACGGTGTCACCCCACTTCGCTCTAACTTGTGATCCTCCTGCCTCAGCCTCCCAGTGTTGGGACCAAGGTTGCTGTTATCAAATTTAACTTCAGAACCCACGTGATATGTCAGAGTCCTGTCTGCAGGGAAGTTAGGGGACCTGCTCGAGGTCACCCAGAAATTGCTTGGCAGAGCTGGGCTTCCAGCCTAGCCATGCTGGCATGGTACCTCCCACCTTGGCCTAGCTTGGTGCCCCGGCCCCTATGTGCTTCTCCGCCCGAGTCAGGGGCAGAGCTTCTTCCAGTGGGTCAGGGTGGCTTCAGTGCAGTGAGAGGGGTGTTCATTTCCTTGTGGCTCCAGGAGTGAGAGAGAGTTTCAGACCTGCGATGCAGGGCCCAGCCCTTCCAGGTCCGGCTGGGCCAGCTTCCTGGGGGTCAGTGTGTGGCATGTTTATGACCCAGCTTTGTTTTTTAAACAAGGTCTCACTCTGTAGCCCAGACTGGCCTTGGACTTGTGGCGATCCTCTTGCCTTGGGATTATAAGCATTTGCCACCATGCCCAGCTACGAGCATGCTTCTGAGGGGTACACAGTATGGAGCTCTGTGCACTGATGCGAAAGCTCACCCTGGCAGCGTGAGCTTGTGCCCGATGGCAGCCTGTGGGATTCAGACCCCGGGATCCTAGACATCATAGGTGCTTCCCTGTGCGGGGAGGACAGTGCCCCACAGGCGGAAATCACTGGAGCGCGGCCAGGCTTCTGTGGAGAGCGAAGCTGGCCCACAGGAATCTACTCAGGGTGCTCTATGGAAGGTCTTGCCGGAGGGAGCAGGTTGGCGTGGGCCGGGGTGCCAGGAGCAGGGTCCCTCAGGCTGGGCTCGCACCACAGCTTTGCAGGGAGGGCCTGGATTTGAGTGGCCCAGCAGCCAGTGCTCACGGCTTTTTTCTGATGTGCGAAAGGAACAGGGGAAGGCTTGCTGGGGGAAAGCCCCGTGCTCCATCCTGACCATGTTAGGCAGCAGTGAGCAACAGATGCCAGGCGGGGTGGCAGGGGAGCGGCTGCATGGACACTGTGGGACCCGAGGGGAACCCTAGGCTGCAGGTCAATGCGAGGGACCCTCAGGCCAGAAACAGCCGGAAGGCAGGACGAGGACCTGCTCAGGGGGTGCGCCGTGGGATGTCCGTCTCCGAGGAGCCCGTTCAGCCCGCTGGACCCTTAGGCATCTGCTCGTGTTCACAAAGACACGGGAGAAAGAGCGAAAAGGGCCTTTTCCATTTAAAACGCGTCTGCCTGTCATTCATGGAGAAAAGTCGAAGAGCCTTCAGGCAGAGCAAGTGAAGAGAAGTTTGCCTGGGACGTTCCACCGCCTGTGCCTTCTGCTGCGCAGGGCAGGGGACATCGACTGGTCTCCACGGAGAAGGCCACCCGCTGCTTGAGTGACAGGGCCCGGCCCAGGGCGGAGGCACCCCGAGAAATGAACCACTGCTCTTGTCAGGGACCCAGCGTGGGAATTCTGCTGCAGTGAGATGCCAGCTGTCCCCAAAAGAGCCATTACGACTCATGGTTGGAACAGAACGTGGCCCTCCAAGCATGTCAGTGTCTCGCGCCCCACAAGAGGTGTCCAGGGCGCTCGTGCTGTCCCAGTGGGCAGAGCCGGAGTCCCACCCTCGGCCGGGTTGTGGAAAGCTGCCCTGTAGCGTGGGTTTATCTTGTCAGGTGAGGGCTTTGGAGGAGAAGCGGGGTGAGCTGGCCCAGGAGGGGGAGTCCCTAGGGAGAGGGCTGCTGCGGTAAATTGAGGCTCATGTTGGTGATCCAGAGCTGCCTAAGGCCCTGGCAGCCACAGGAGCCATGGGGAATGGGGGAGGAGCTCCTTGGGGTTTGGCGAGCGAGGCAGAGACGGGCGAATCCTTCAGGGAACTTCCACTGTATCCGACGCTCCTCACGCTGCAGGGTTAGGGGTGGGTGTAGTTGCCCATCCGCAGGGTCCCCTGGCGCACAGCACGTTCTTCCTGGTGGGCTCTGAACGCTCTCTGGCGATCAGCCTCTGTGGGGAACGTATC
>PVIR01005842.1:0-29538 GCA_004026965.1 Petromus typicus
ACTGGGTGTGGAGACCCACACCCAGCAGCAACCAGTACCACATACCACAGTGCCGGGCGTGGTGGCTCACGCCTGTAATCCCAGCACTCGGGAGGCAGAGGCAGAAGGATTGTGATGTGAGTTTGAGGCTGAGCTCAGGGCCAGCCTGAACCACAAAGCGAGACCCTGTCTCAAAAAACCTAAAAAAAAAAAAAAAAAACCCATAAAGTATAAGAAACTAGAGCTCGGTGAGGCAACCTATGCCTGTAATTACACATACTGACACTCAGGCAGGAGGGTTGCAAGTTCAAGACTGACCTGGGAAATTTAGGGAGACTTTCTCAAAATAAAAACTAAAAACCCCTGAGATATAATTCAGTGGTAGAGCACGCCTGGGTTCAATCCCCAGTAGTAGTCCTCCCCACTCCTCAAAAAGGAAAACAAACTACAGAAGGTTTATCGGCAGGTTCTAACATCAAAGAGTACTTTAAAAACTGTATTCTCAAAGTCAAATATTGTTAGTAAAATATCTCTCCTGGTTCTTTGCATTGGCAAAATTCAACGATTTCTAAACAAAATGGTTGTGAATTGTTAAGAATTTGAACAAAAAAAAGCTGGGCGTGGTAGCTCACACCTATAATCCCAGCATTTAGGAGGCAGAGACAGGAGGATCACTATGAATTTGAGGCTAGTCTGGGATACATAGTGAGTTCAGGGTAAACCTAAACTATAAAGCGAGATCCTGTTGTAAAACACTTAAAAAAACCTAAAAAAAAAGAAAAGCTACAAAAAAAAAAAAATTTGAATACAAACTTCAAATATCCACAAGGAAGGGACATACCATCAAGGAACATTAAAAATCTATTGTTGAGAAGCTAGGTCTGGTGGCACTCACCTGTAATCCTAGCACTCAAGAGGCTGTAGTTCAGAGCCAACCTGAACTACAAAGTGAGACCCTATCTCAAAAAAATAAAAAAAAATTTAAAAACCCTGTTTCAAAAAACAAAAAACAAACAAAAATATTGTTAAGCATGGCAGAGGTCCTAGGTTTAATCTCTAGCATCAGGCCGGGAATCTAGCTCAGTGGTTCTGGTGCCTGCCTTGCAAGTGCAAGGGCCCAGTTCAATCCCTGGTAACCACATACAACAAAGCCAGAAATGGTAACTCCCACCCACCAGCAATCAGTACCACATACCACAGTGCTGGGCGTGGGGGCTCACACTTGTAATCCCACCACTCAGAGGCAGAAGCAGGAGAACTGCTGTGTGTCTAGGCTTGCCTGGGCTAAATAGTGAGCTCAGGGGCCAGCCTGAACTACAAAGGCTGTCTCAAAAAATAAGTCAAAAGACCCTGTCTCAAAAAATAAATAAATAAAAAATATTTTTTAAAATCTCTAGTACCAAAAATAAATAAATAAGTCCATCCTATATTTAGCTGTGAATTTCAAATTCAAAATTCAAAAATAAAAATTGAAGGAAGAACTGCCTAATGTTAGTGAAAAAGGTATTGTGAATAAAATGGTTAACATATTTTATATGACTGCAATAAAATAGTATATTTTAATGTTAATGGCATATATATAATATATATATATAAATTGATAAGATATAAGTAAAGAATATATATACAGATTATAAAGACTCAAAAAGAATCTATAAGGCTGGGGATTTAGCTCAAGTGGTACTGTGCCTACCTTGGAAGCACAAGGGCCTGAGTTCAATCTCTGATACATTAAAAAAAAAAAGAATCTATAACAATTTAAATCACTCATTCGGCATTTTATCTTTAAGACAAAATCTCACTTTGTACTTCATAATACAATATTAAGAGGGAATCAGGTATTTAGCTCAAGTGGTACTGTGCCTAACTTGGAAGCACCAGGGCCTAAGTTTGATCCCTGGTACCAGGGAAAAAAAAACAAAAACAACAACAACTATATTAAAGGAATGTCTATTCCAATTCAGTTAGCACTTGTGAATGAAGTAGCTACCTCCCATACTTCAGAGCTTTTCAAACTACTTATTCTGCATACAAATCACATGCAGAATGTGATTCAAAAGGTCTGAAATTGGGCCTGGGACTCTGCAGTTCTAACAAGCTTCCAGGTGATGTACACTGCTGGTCCAAGCACCACATTTTAAATAAGACATTACAGTCAGGCATGGTGGCACACATCTGTAATGCCAGCACTCAGGAGGCTGAGGTGGATAACTGTTACAAGTTCCAGGCCAGCATGAGCTACACAAGAGTTCAAGGCCAGCCTAGATGACATAGGGAGACTTTGAATGAAAGAAAAAAGACCCTACGTGATATTTTAGTACTTCCACAAGTGACTGATATGTATTCTCCTAGGCAATTTTTTAGAGACAGGCTCTCACTTTGTAGTTCAGGCTGGCCCTGAACTCAGTATGTAGCCCAGGCAAGCCTTGAACGCGTATCAATCCTCCTGCCTCTGCCTCCTGAGTGCTGGGATTATAGGCATGAATCACCGTGCCCAGAATTATGGTATATTGTTACCAGGAATCAAACTTGGAACCTTGCACTTACTTGCAAGGCAGACGCCAAAACCACTGAGTTAATTCCCTAGCCCTCTCCTAGGCAATTTCTACTGCTGGAATATTTTCTTCAAACTTGACTTACTGTAAACCTCCTTTAGCATAGCTAGAGTATACAATCAGCAAAACATTTTATCTTATCTTTATCCTACTACCAAATGAATAAATTATTTCTTCATATAGAGTATGACTGAACAATGAATGTTGGATCACAATGCAGATATGAAATTTAAATAATTTAGCTAAGAAAACAGGATCATAGGTTCAAGCCTAGCAACTCAGTGAAACTCTTGTCTCAAAAAAAATGGCAGGGGGGCCGGGGATTTAGCTCAATGGTTCCAGCGCCTGTCTTGCAAGCGCAAGGACCGGGGTTCGATCCCAGTAACCACATACAATACTGGGTGTGGAGACTCACGCCCAGCAGCAACCAGTACCACATACCACAGTGCCAGGTGTGGTGGCTCACGCCTGTCATCCCAGCACTCGGGAGGCAGAGGCAGGAGGATTGCTGTGATGTGAGTTGAGGCTGAGCTCAGGGCCAGCCTGAACTACAAAGCCAGACCCTCTCTCAAAACACCTTAAAAAAAATGGCAGGGGTGTGGGTAATACCTCAGGGCAAAGGCCCTGGATTCCATTGAGTTCAATCCCCTGTGCTGGAAGAGAATGACAAAGAGAAAGAGAGAGAACTCTTTATCAGAAAAAAATAATAGATGGCCAGGCAGACAGGCATTAAAATGTTTAAAATGCTATACTTTACCTAGGGGTTAGCTCAGTGGTACACACAGCACTGGCCTAACATGCATGAGACTGAGTTCAATCCCCAGCTCTTCACGGGGAGGAAGGAGAAAAGAGGACAAGGAAAGGGAGTAAAGGGTAGAGGGAGGTAGAAGGAAGGGGAGAGGAGAGAGAGGGAGAAAGGGAGGGGAGAGTGGAAGGGAGTAGGGGAAAGAGGGAGAGAGGGAGAGAGAGAGAGACAGAGAGAGAGAGAGAGAGAGAGAATTCAGGCAACATCCAGAATAACTTTCAACATATATGAATGGAACTTGAAGCAAATTTAGAATTGGTGGAATAATGGTATTTAATATACACACACTCACAGAGACACAGACAAATGGAATTTGAACAACAAAAATCTATACTAGCAATTGGCTTTATTTGATCTTAATTTTAATAATTTCGAGTGAACAATGACCATATGACATCAACTGACTGAGGTCACAAAGGTTCTCTTTATATTACAATTATAATCCTTTCTATGATGTTCTATCCCCACTTGGTCCTTTTTTAATTAAAAGTTCTACATAAACGTCATCAAAGCATAAATAAGGACCAAAATAGATGACAGATACTGGGAAGGAAGGGGAAAAAATGTTCAAATGGGAAGGGGAGCAAGGAGTGGGTGGGAGAAAGGAAGGAAGAGAAAAGGAAAAGAGAATGATAGAGAAAAATACAGTTGGGTGTGGTGACTCATGCTCATCAGCAATCAGTACCACATACCACAGTGCCAGGTCTGGTGGTTCAGACTTATAATCCCAGCACTCAGGAGGCAGAGGCAGAGGCAGGATTGCTGTGAGTTCAGGACCAGTTTGAACTACAAAGCGAGACCCTATCTCAAAAACAACAACAAAAAATTAATAAAAAAAAGAAAAAAATGGAAGCAAAGCTTTTGTAAATGGGGAGGAGACAGAGGTTGAAAGATAGGGAGGTAAATGAGGAAAAATAATTAAGATATATACAGGTAGAAATTCATTATGATGAATATGACTAATGTGCATGACAAATTTATACTAATAAAAGTAAATATTTTAAAAAAAGAAAAAAGGGCCGGGGATTTAGCTCAGTGGTTCCAGCACCTGCCTTGCAAGTGCAAGGGCCCTGGCTCGATCCCCAATAACCACATACAACAATGCTGGCCATAGAGACTCATGCCCACCAGCAATCAGTAGCACATACCACAGTGCCAGGCGTGGTGGCTCACGCCTGTAATCCCAGTACTCGGGAGGCAGAGGCAGGAGGATTGCTGTGAGCTCCAGGCTCACCTGGGCTACATAGTGAGCTCAGGGCCAGCCTGAACTACAAAGCAAGACCCTGTCTCAAAAAAATAATAATAATGATAATAATAATGTTATCAAACCAAGTATCTAGGTAACTTAATCATTCTCCTCTTGCTTTCACTTCTTTTTAAACACATGTCAGCTACTTAATCTCAGTAGACTGTGGTAACTGTTTCAGTTTAAGGTAAACTCAAAGGCATTGAGAGCATATATCAGTAGAGGTACTCAGAAAAAAAAAAATCCTGTTCTGAGTAACACCATGATTCTCCTAAATTCTGTTTTGGGGAAAAAAAGAGAAAGAGGAACGTTAAACATCACATTGACTATATCCCTAGTTACTCTCAAATAGTTAGTGGATCAATCAATAGGACATACATTTTTACAAAGTTTTCAAAATGAGATGTTAAGAATTTTGGCAATTTTCTAAGGTTAACAAATTTGGAATTTCCCAAAAAAAGCTGCCACAGGCTTAGTACTTCTAAAACACAGGAAAGGAATTGAGGACATAGTTCAGCACTTGTGCAAAGCCCTGGAAGGATCCCCAGTACTATAAAAAAATAAAGCAAAGCACATAAGAGAAAACTACCAAAGAAAAAAGAAGTTTGGCATGACCTCTTGAGGAGATCTGGGAAAGGACCAAAATTTCTGGGAAGTAGGGAGTAAACCCTTCACTTTTAAAAAAATTCACAACACATTTTAATCCTGAATCATTCAGAGGCCAAGTTAGCTAAAGTGGGATTTAAACCAAAAGTATATACTCACCTGCAGCTCACACCAAGCAACCTCAACCCATGTTTCAGTGTCTAGTCCTTTATACACCGTTTTAAATGCTCCTCTTCCCAGTTCTATGTCAAATTTCAGGAACCTGCCACTAGGAGAAGTCGCTACAGCTTTCATTTCTGCTTCTTCTTCCATTTCCTTTTCATTTTTCTCCTTAAAGCAATCTTTTGAGGTCTCCAAAGCTGCCTTTGAGCACCGCCCGTATTTCCCTTCTTGTCCACCTCTCAGCACACTTGTAGGAAGTTTATCCACTCTTGGACTATTTGTTGCAGCCTTTACTCTCTCATCTCTGGAGAAAGATTCAGCAACTTTGTCATCTTCTGTCATTTCAATGCTCTTTCGGAAAAATCTCTTCCTTTCTATTGTTTCCCCAGAAGCAGTGAAGGTGCCATTTTTTTCTTTTAATCTAGCTTCTACTCTCAAAGTTGAAGCAACCTGAGGAACTCTATTTTCAAAGGAAACACCATCAGGTTTCTCAGAATCTTCTGTGCCAGCTGGCTCCCCTGAATCAGTGGCCATTGTAACGAAGGTTGGCACTAAAATTTTTCCTGTTCCACTCCTCAGTCCAATTACATCTCAGGTATCAGAATTATCAGAACGGACTTCCTTTTATGTGGTCATATATTCCCATAGCAACCTAAAAGGGGAAAAAGGAGATTTAAAATTCACCTCATAAAGGAAATCATTAAGGAAAAAACAAGTCACCTGATTTTTAATCCTTTTTTTCTTAATAAGAAGGTTATTCTTTTTTCCATCCAATCTTAACAACCAGTAGACTCCAGGGATTGTGTCTTATCTTGTTTACCATTGTAGCCCGCAGTGCACAGCAAACCACTGCATCTATAGCTCAATAATAATCTTCATATTATGTGAATTTTGGTTAGGACTGCAGTTTTACAAGTACCCAAATTCTAAGTTTGGCTACCAGATAATATACACAATAAGTAAAAATACATAATTAGTAGGTAGTTTTGGTGTAAGATCCAGAACTCACCCAATATATTATCTTTTCATTGTGGTAAAAATATATATAACTTTATGAGCTGGGCCTAGCAGCATTCAGGAGATTGAGGTAGTAAATTATGAACTTGAAAGCTGCCTGGGCTACAATGGCAAGACCCTGTCTCAATAACAAAAACAGGGCCGGAGATTTAGCTCAGTGGTTCCTGCGCCTGCCTAGCAAGTGCAAGGTCGTGACTTTGATCCCAGTAACCACATAACACAATGCCAGGCATGGTGTCTCACACCTGTAATCCCAGAACTCAGGAGGCAGAGGCAGTAGGATTGCTGTGAGTTTGAGGATAGCCTGGGCTACATAGTGAGTTCAGGGCCAGCCTGAACTACAAGAGCAAGACCCTGTCTCAAAAAAATAAAACAACAACAACAACAAAAATAAACAAAAGTGTGTGTTTTACCATTTTAACCATAAAACTCAGTGATATTAATACTTTGGGTGTTGCACAATCATCACTTCCCTCTATTCCCAGAACTTGTTCATCATCCTAAACTAAAACTATGTACTCATTAAAGAAAAATCACCCATCTAGTCTGTAGTCCCTGATGCCTGAGGAGCTAAGGCAAGAGCAACACATAAGGTCAGGGGTTCAAGGCCAGGCTGGGCAACACATGAGACTTTGCCCCTAAAGTAAAGAAAAGCACCTCTAAGGGGTCCAATGTGTAGCTCACACTACAGCATGTGCTCAGCACACGTGAAACCCTTTGTTCAGTTTCCAGCACCACAAAAATATTCCCTATCGGAAATCTCTATTCTGTTATCACTCTGAATTTGCTTATTCTTAGTAATCCATGTAAATGGAAGCACACAGTATTTATCCTTTTGTGTCTGTCTTACTCTTTTGACAAAATGTTTTCAAGATGCATCTCTGCTGTAGCATGTTATCAAGATTTTATTCCTTTTTAAAGTTTGACAATATTTGATGGTATTACATACCACATTTTATTTATTTGTTCATTTGTCAAGGGAGTGGGTTGTTCCCATCTTTTGACTATTTTAAATAATGCTGCTCTGAACATTCAACAGCAGTCTTAAAGAATGGCAATACAGGTGTGAGCCACCATACCTGGCACTGTGGTATGTGGTACTGATTACTGGTGAGTATGAGCCACTACGCCCGGCATTGTTGTATGTGGTTACCTGAGAATCCAGGCCCTTGCAGGAGTAGGAACCACTGAGCTAAATCTCCAGCCCTGTATGTTTTTTAAAACGGGGGTTTACTATATAGTTCAGCCTGGCCTCAAACTCACAGTGATCCTTCTGCCTCAGTGTCCTGAGTGCTGGGATTATAGGCATGCACCACTATGCCTGGCCCTCTTTGTGCCTCTTACTTAAACATCCTGAAAATTATTTTTCGGTGATGGAGGTCAGTGAGCCTAAAACATGCCTCATGGGTCAATATTCCCTACTTTCACTTTGGGGACCTCCTTAGACCCTGTTTGGTGACATATTTTTTGGCAAGCCAATGGCAGGAGATACATGAGGCATTGGGATTCTGACTTTGAAATATAACTTCAAAAAGACAACTTCAACAATATGTTAAGATGGTAAGTCATCAATTATAGAACAGACTGAACAGGACACTGATTCCTAATGCTAATGCTGACCATAAGTAATGAAAGAGATAACTGTTCTCTGGTCACACCTTAGATTCAAAGTCCCCTGATATTCATATAGGATTATAATAATTGGAATTAAGAACTACTGCTCCCATTTCAAAACTGACCTCCTGGGTGTTCAACAAGTGAGGCTTGGAGGCCAAAGCTGAAGAAGATAAAAGAGCTAAGCCAGCAATCTGGCCCTTGTCCTCCAAGGTCAGCCAGGACCAGAGGCATGACAGAAATGCATCTAAAAGAGCCCAGAAACTCTGAGGAGTCACCTGATTCCCTAAAAAGGGTACTATTTAGACTTACAGAGGACAGATGTCAACCAATGTGTATTCTGCAAAAGGAGCGCCACTAAAGGTTAGGCAAAACTGTGACCCATTCTGTCAGGTGACACAGTGAGTGGAAGAAAAAACTAAAGGAGCTAAGAATCTCCTCAGATGGCTGTAAAAGTAACTCCTGAAGAGACTTAACTATCTTGACAAATATATATACACAAATTTTGATTAACTCAGGCCTCACTTTGATTTGGCCTTAACTACCCAGCAGAAAGTGTAATGAAAAAGGGAATAATTTATAATAATATTTTTAAAAGAAAGATAGACTAAATATAAAAAGAGGTCCCAAAGCTGTATGTAGTGGTACATGCCTGTAGCACTCAGGAGGCCAAGGCAGGAGGATCACAAGTTCAAGACCAGCCTGGAATATACAGTGAGTTCAAGGCAGAGACTCTTGCCTCAAAAGAACAAAATGAGGGTGAGGACCTCTAAAACATTACACTATTCTCTACCGGCAGTGTCCAACTGTATCTATACCATCTTAACCCACAGCCAAAATCAGTTATGATTCCTAGTCCCACTATGTCTTCCAAAACATGTCCTTCAGCCTCCTTTAATGTATTTTCATTACGTTATTTTGATGTACATAAATGTATTTCCCACATAAAATTTTGGCTTATTACATAGATCTGCCCGTGGGATAAAAATGTAAATATAAATATTCTAGCTACTAAATATTACTTTTGTGGTATAAAGTAACTTTATCAGGCAGAGGATTTAGCTCAGTGGTTCCAGCACCTGACTTGCTAGCACAAGGTCCCAAATTTGATCTCTAGTAACCACATGCAACAATGCCAGGCGTGGTGGCTCATGTCTGTAATCCAGCACTTGGGAGACAGAGGCAGGAGGACTGCTGTGAATTTGAGGCTAGCCTGGGCTACACAAGTGAGCTCAGGGCCAGCCTGAACTACAAGTGAGACCTTGTCTTAAAAAAAAAAAATTACAGCCGGCCACGGTGGCTCACGCCTGTAATCCCAGCACTCGGGAAGCAGAGGCAAGAGAATTGCTGTGATGTGAGTTGGAGGCTGAGCTCAGGGCCAGCCTGAACCACAGAGCGAGACCCTGTCTCAAAAAAATATTAGATTTCTAACAAAAGAGGGCAGAATCTATAACACTCTTACACTTCATCTGCTGTATGTCAGTACACATCTCAGACAAACAGAGATGAGGGAAGGGGAAACGAAAAGAAGTAAAGTGTGTTACGTCTATGTATCAACTTTATACAATGAATGGGGTCATTATGTACTACAAACACATACGAATAAAAAATTGAAAAAAAATCAAAAAGCTAATATAAACAGAAAGCTAATTCATTGTTATTATACTTTTAAATTTTGGGTCCTGTTTGTTTACTATATTTGCAAAATTTATATCCTCCAGACATCTACAGCTCCTACTCAAGCTGATGCTCACCTATGCTATTATTAAAACACTGTTGTGTATACATTCCCAACAACTCTAGAAATTGTTTTCTGCAATACATAGCACAGTTCACAAATATCATGTCAGATACTTCCTTAAGCCTCAATCATACGCTGATAACAAACCTTTTATCTCCTTTAATTCAGTCAGGATGAGAATTCTGATCCATGACTATACAGGGTCAGTGCTCTCCAAGCCTGAAACAGCCATAAGATGGCGCTTTAAGCACTTCTTCATCCTTAAGAATAAGGGATCACTAAGTATCTTCCCGAAAGATTCTAAAGACATCATATTACAGTGATATACACATTAGTATGTTTATAGCAGCACAAATCATAATGCTTAAATCTTGGAAACAGCCTATATAAATGGAGAGATAAAACATTTATACACAATTAAGAACTTTTCTGTCACAGAGAAGAACTGGTCATTTACAGAAAAACCATTAGAAGAAAAACCTCAAAACCGTAATATTAAGTGAAATAAAACAGACACATAAGCTTAAATAGTTTCCCTTATATGGGAAACCCAAAGTATAAATAAAGAGCAAAATAAAAAATAGACAAGAGGGCCAGGCATGGTGGTGCATGCTTATAATCCCAGCATTTAGAAGGTCGAAGCATGAAGATCCCTCCAAGTTTAAGGCAAATCTGAGCTACATAGTGAATTCAAGACCAGCCTGAACTACATAGTGAGATCTTGTTTCAAAAGAGGTCATCTTCCCCATAATACTAGAATGAAGTTCCTGAACCAAGATACCACTGTATAAAAAATAATAAAGGGTGGAGGTATTAATCAGTGCCAAAGCCCTGGGTTCAATTTCTAGAACCACAATAAATTACTTAATACAAAGATATAATAAAAATATGGTAGTGATATAAAGATATATAAACATATAACATAAATCCATATATGTATTTATGATCAACTGATTTTAACAAGAGTGAAGGCAACTCAATAAGGAAAGAACCATCTTTTCAATAACTGACCCTGGGACAACTGGGTATCCATGCAAAAGATGAAGCTGGAGCCGGATATGCTGGTACACATCTGTAATTTCAATACTTGGGAGTCTGAGGCAGGAGGATCACCATGAGTTTGAGACTACACTGTACTACATAGTGAGTTAAAAGCCAACCTGAACTATAGCAACACCCTGTCTCAAAAAAAGAAAAAAAAATGAAGTTGGATCCTCAAGCATGGTTTCCTGGGAAAGGTGTCTGAGCTGAGTCCCAGAGAAAATTAACTTGTCTGGGCAGAGAGTAAATCAGAAGCAAAGGCATGAAACAGCATGAAGTAAGTGTATGATTGGTACTGTAACAAGAACTGCAAAATGGAACTTTAAAAGTTAAGACTTTTTTATTGTAGAGATAGGCAATGTCTCCAAACTTTGTCTTGCAGAACACATAATCAATGCTTCCCCCTGTCCTCAGCCCACGTGAAGTGACACAATCCTCACATGCCAGCAACAGAAGGCAGGAGTCCAGTTTCTTTCCTTTCCACCTAAAGGGGACAATGAGTGAAGACTGCTGGAGATGACAAAGCAAGCAGAGTTCCTTTCTCCCTCTCTCCCTCTTTCTCTGTGTCCCTCCCTTCTATTCCTCACTATAAAAATCTTTACCTTCCTATGGCCAGGGATTTACTTCCAGTGTCTGCCTTGCAAGCCCAAGCTCCAGCGTTGGGATCCCCAGTAACTACATTCCACAAGGCCACCAGGTGTGGTGGCTCACGCCTGTAATCCCAGCACTCAAGAGGCCAGAGGCAGGAGGATTGCTGTGTGTTCAAGGCTTGGCTGGGCTATATAGCGAGTTCAAGGCCAGCCTGCACTACAAAGTGAAACCCTGTCTTCAAAAAATAAAATAAAATCCTTACCCTCCTATACATGGTGAGATGGTGATTTAAGGGAGATAGGCCCTCTGCATGTCCTTGGAGCTAGCCTTGAATCAATCTTTTTTCCTCTTTTACCAAAATACACAGCCTCATTTAATTTGGTCAGCAGTAAGCAGATGAACCTAAGTGCTTGGTATAGTACCATGGGCAGTAGTTTACTTGCATATTATAAGCAGGTAGCTTAGGACAGAAAAGCAATTAGTCATTAAGGAACTTCTGTCTATGTAAAACCAGACCAATTAAAAAGCTACTACAATAATCCAGGAAGAAGATGATGAGCCTTGAATAAAAATAGAAGCAGGAAGGATGCACTCAGGATACATTAAGGAAGTATTAAATGTAAGATTTACTAGTTGGATGAATACAGCTACAAAGAAAAATGAAGACTTCTACAAAAACTCCCAGCTGTTTGCCAACCAGATAGTACTACTAGAATATATCTGCATTAATATCAGAACCAAGAGTTGCTTTGGCACAAAAAATAGACATGAGGTTCAATGGATTAGAACAGAGGACGGAGAAACAAACTCAACCACATTCAACTATCTGATCTCTGACAAAGGAGCCAAAACATACACTGGAGAAAATATAGCCTCTTTAATAAATGCTACTGGGAAAATTGGCTAACCACATGCAAAACATTGATCTAGACCCATCTCATTCACCATGTACTAAACTAAAATTAAAACTGATCAAAGAACTAAATGTTAAAAACAGAAGCACTTAATCTGCCAGGACGTAAAATAGGTAAAATTCTTAAAAGTCAGAGGCATGGGCAAGGACTTTCTAAACAGAACCATGATTGCACAAGAATCAACAAACGGGATCATATCAAATTTAAAAGTTTCTACACACTGAAGGAAACAACACAGTGAATAGACAACCTATAGAATGGGGAAAAAAATGTGCGCTATTCCTTGGACAGAGGACTAATAACTAGACTATACAAAGAATTCAAAAAACTTAGACCCTCCCCAAAATAAGACTCAATCAAAAAATAGTAAAGAGATGCTGGGTGTGGTGGTATAAGACTAGGAGGCAGAAGCAGGACTAAGAGTTCAAAGTCAGACGGGGCTACATAGCAAGTTCAAGGTTAGTCTGAACTACATATGAGTCCCTGTCTTAAAACAAAACAAAATGGAGAGCAGAGGATTTAGCTCAATGGCTCTGACAGCTGCCTTGCAAACTCAAGGTCCCTAGTTCAGTCCCAGTAACCACACACAACAGTGCCAGGTCCAGGGGTCAAGGAGTTAGCTCAGTGGTTCCAGCACCTGCCTTATAAGCACAAGGGCCCTGATTGATTCTCCATAACCACATACAACAATGCCAGGGCCAGGGATTTAGCTCAGTGGTTCCAGCGTCAGTTTTGCAAGCCTTGCAAGCGCAAGGACCCACGTCAAGGACCCGATCCCGCTTACCCATATACAATACTGGAGACTCACACCCAGCACCAATCAGTATCACATACCATAGTGCCGGGCGTGGTAGCTCACACCTATAATCCCAGCACTCGGAGGCAAAGGCAGGAGGATTGCTGTGATATAAGTTTGAGGCTGAGCTCAGGGCCAGCCTGAACTACAAAGTGAGATCCTGTCTCAAAAAAAAAAAAAAAAAAAAAAAAAAAAAAAAAACACAATGCCAGGCGTGGTGACTCACACCCACCAGCAATCAATCTACTACATACCACAATGCTGGGCGTTGTCACTCATGCCAGTAATCCCAACACTCAGAGGCAGAGGCAGGAGGACTGCTGTGAGTTCCAGACTTGCCTGGGCTACAAAGTGAGCTCAGGGCCAGCATGAACTACAAAGCAAGACCCTGTCTCAAAATACAAACAAACAAAACAAAACAAAATGGAAAGAAAGGACAGAGAAGAATGAGAATGGGAAGGTGAACAGGGAATGGGGAAGGGAAGGGAGGAAGTGAGCTAGATATAGATGCTCACATCTGGAATCTTAGCACTTGGAAAGCTGAGGTAGGAAGACTGCCACAAGTTAGGAACCAGCCTGGGATACACAATGAGATAAAAGCCATACTGGATTACAGAGCTAGAAGATTTTTGTCTCAGAAAGAAAGGAGGGGACAGGAAGGAAGGGGGTAAAAGACAACTTATAAACTGGGAGAAAAATGGTACAAATTAGATGGGTAACAAGAATATACAAGAAGAGGGCCGGGGAGTTAGCTCAGTGGTTCCAGCGCCTGTCTTGCAAGCTCAAGGACCCGGGTTCGATTCTTCCCCGGTAACCACATAACAATACTGGGTGTGGAGACCCACGCCCAGCAGCAACCAGTACCACATACCACAGTGCCGGGGCGTGGTGGCTCACGCCTGTAATCCCAGCACTCGGGAGGCAGAGGCAGGAGGATTGTGATGTGAGTTTGAGGCTGAGCTGAGGGCCAGCCTGAACCACAAAGCAAGACCCTGTCTCAAAAAACCTAAAAAAAAAAGAATATACAAGAAGAGACAAGCCACACATGGTGACATACACCTATAATCCCAGCACGCAGGAGGCTAAGGCAAGAGGATCACTGAGTTCAAAGCCACCCTGAACTACACTGTGAGATCCTGTCTCAAAAAAAGAAAAGGAAGGCATAGCACCACCCCCCATTCTCTGTATTATAAATTACTCAAAGTAAACCAGTCCAAAAAATGTTAAATGGAAAATTCCAGAGGGAGAAAAATCATACTCATATCATTTTTATTATAGTATTATGATTATACTACTTTTAGTTATCTTGTCAAGATAACTGTGTCTAATTTATAAGTTAAATTTTATATGCACAGGAAAAATACAGTACATATATACAGGATTTGGTACCATCCAGTTTCAGGTATCTATCCCCTGAGTCCTAGAATGTAACCTCTGTTGATAAAGAAAGGAACCACTATGTATAAGAGGTTAGTAATGGACCGAGGATTTAGCTCAGTGGTTCTGGCGCCTGTCTTGCAAGCGCAAGGGCCCGAGTTCAATACGGGTAACCACATACAATACTGGGCGTGGAGACTCACCCCAGCAGCAATCAGTACCATATACCACAGTGCCGGGTGTGATGGCTCACGCCTGTAATCCCAGCACTCGGGAGGCAGAGGCAGGAGGATTGCTGTGATGTGAGTTGGAGGCTGAGCTCAGGGCAAGCCTCAACTACAAAGCGAAACCCTGTCTCAAAAAACCTAAAAAAATAAAAATTAAAAAAATAAAAAGAGAGGTTAGTAAGCACAAGAAAAATTCATTAAGGAAATAGAAGCCAAAACCAAAATGAGCCAGAGTGTGGTAGCACAAACCTGTAATCCTAGCATTCTGACAGGCTGAGGCAGGAGGATCATAAATTTGAGCCCAGCCTCAACAATTCAGTTACTTACCAAGACCCTATCAAACAAACAAACAAGAAAAAAATGGGGCCAGGAATATAGTTTGGTGTGAAGGTCCTGGGTTCATTCCCAGTACAGTAATAATAATAAATTTTTAAAAGCCAAACAGCCTAAAAAGGCTGGGTGTAGTACTGTATATCTGTAACCCCATCTTTTAATCGCAGCTACGCAGGATGTTGGGCCATGAGGCTAGTCTGGACAATTTAGGGAGACCCTGCCTCAAATAAAAAATAAAAACAAGGTTCAGGTTGTAGGTCAGCTATAGAGAGCTTGCCTAATATATGCGAGGTCATGGTCCAATTCCCAGTACCAGAGGAAGAAAAGAGGAAAGGAAACACTGACAAGGATGTAGAGAAAATGGAATCTTCATACAGTGCCAAAAAGAATACAGTACAAAATGACACATCATTGTCATACGCAAATTAAACAATTATCATATAGTTAAGTTAAATAGTTACCATATGATAGCCTCTACACAATGAAATAAAAACAAGATGGTCCAAGCCTGTAATCCCAGCACTGTGGGACATTAAGGCAGGAGGAGTACAAATTTGAGGCCAGCCTGGGCAATTTAGCAATTTAGTAAGATCTTATCTGAAAAATAAACATAAAAAAGGTTTGGGAATGTAACTCAGTGCAAAGGCCCCAAGTTCAATCCTCAATACCATAAATGCGCACATACACATACACAAAAAAATTAGTGGTGCACACCTGTAATCCCAGAATTTGGCTATAGTTCAGCACCTGAGAGGTTAAAGGAAGACCTCTGTTAGTTCAAGGCCAACCTGGGCTCCAGAGTGAGTTCAAGGCCAGCCTGGAATGTATTGCAAGATTTTGTTTCAAAACTCCAAGTATAGGACCGAGGATTTAGCTCAGTGGTTCCGGTGCCTGTCTTGCAATTCCAAGGGCCCGGGTTCGGTCCCCAGTAACCACATACAAAAATGCTGACCGTGGAGACTTACACCCTCAACTCACAATGTAGCCCAGGCCAGCCTTGAACTCACAGCACTCCTCCTGCCTCTGCCTCCCAAGTGCTATGCTTACAAGCTTGAGTCACCATACCCAGCACCGTTGTATGTGGTTACTGGGGATCGAACTCGGGACCTTGCGCTTGCCAGGTAGATGCTGGAACCACTGAGCTAAATCCCCGGCCCCTCTTT
This sequence comes from Petromus typicus, assembly GCA_004026965.1. Lineage (NCBI taxonomy): Eukaryota > Metazoa > Chordata > Mammalia > Rodentia > Petromuridae > Petromus > Petromus typicus. Next base: position 16,168 of record PVIR01005842.1, read on the forward strand.
AAGAATCTTAATCACAACTGACCGTGGTGGTGCATACCTCTAATTCTAGCACTCAGGAGGCTAAGGCAGAAGGATCACAAGATCAAGGCCAGCCTGAACTATATAGTGAGACCTTATCTCAAAAAGAAAAAAAAAAATCTTAAACATTTTTGACAAAAATCAAATGTCTTTTAAAAACCATATTGCTCTGGGGGTGGGGATGTAGCTTGGTGGTTCTGGGGCCAACCTTGCATGCACAAGGTCCTGAGTTCAATCCCTGGTACAAAAAAAAAAAAACTATATTGCTCTTACTCTTCATTCTATCCATTCATCTTTAGCCCAAGCTGCCCTCAGTGTTAATGTATTCTCTCCATATATGTTTGTTATTAATAAAATATTTCTTTAGTCAAAAAAGAACCCTTGTTTTGGAGGGGGAAGGCCTGCAACAATAAGATTTGCCAGGCATGGTGGTACATACCTGTAACAGCAGCACTTTGGAGACTGAGGCAGGAAGATCCCCATGCCTTTGAGGCCAACCTAGGCCACATAATGAGATCCTGTTTCAAAAAGACAGAACGACACATAGAGACACAGAGAGAGTGTGACAGAGAAAATAACTAAAATAACTAATAATTTACAAGTAAACAAGTAAGAAAAGTAAATCTGAGACTAGAGTGTACCTCGGTGGTGGAACAATTGCCTAGCACATACAATGCCCTGGTTCTATCCCCAGCACCGTGAAAATTGTAATAATAATGATAGCGCAAAGATTTTTTTTTTTTGTAAAAGGGATTGAATATAGGTCTTTGTAATGAACTGCATCCCCAATCCTCTTATTTTTTATTTTAAGAAAAGGTCTTCCTAAATTGTTAAATTTCCCAAGATGGACTCCAACTTAAAATCTTCCTGCTTCAACCTCCAATAGTGCTAGGATTACAAGCATGTGCCACCCTGTCTAGCTGGGACAAATAATTCAACCTCACTCATTTTTTATTTCATTTGTGAACTCTCTCAAGACTGATGAAAATGCACATAAAATATTTAGTACAATGTCTGATAGGTTATAATAGTCAATAAACCAAAGCTTTTATTTTCTACCTCTTAATACCCTCCAAGGGCAACAATATTAAAACACTATTCAACAGAAAATATTAAATGATTTCAGGAGAATCTATTTTGAAAGGCAGAGAATTACATAATTCATTTTTAAAAAGCATTCCAGCAAAAAGAAATGTTGGCATTGCTAAAGAAATATACTCCAATGACCAGAATAATATCTCTTCTATATTCAGCAGTATATAAACATGGCTCTGTGAAAATTGTGCAAACGTTGGGCCTTTAGAAAAACAGACACATAAACCAATAGAATAGAATAGAGGATGTAGAAACAACCCCAGGCATACTCAGCCATCTGATTTTCGACAAAGAGGCCAAAAGGCTATGTAAGAGGTAAGATAGCTTCTTAAACAAATGATGCTGGGAAAACTGACTATCCATATAGAGAAGTTTGAAACGAGACCCGTATCTCCTACCATTACTAAACTAAAATCAAACTTGATTAAAGAACTAAGTGTTTTTTTAAAAACTCAATTTTAAAACAGATTTAATTGGCTAGAAGATAAACAGGTAAAATCCTGAAGACAAAAGCAGAGGCAAAGACTTTGAACAGAACTCCAGTTATATAAGAAATAACATCAAGAATCAACAAGCCGGGCATGGTGGCTCACGACTGTAATCCCAGCACTCAGGAGGTAGAGGCAGGAGGATTGGCATGAATGAGCTCAATGCCAGCCTGGGTACATAGTGAGTTCAGGGCCAGCCTGAACTACAAAGTGAGACCTTGTCTCAAAAAAACAAAAAAGTAAAATAAAATAAAATATATAAAAGAATCAACAAATAGGGAAGATATCAAATTCAAGTTTCTGCACAGCAAACAACCAACAGAATAAGAGACAACCTATAAAATGGGGGGAAAAATTTGCCAACCATTCCTCATAGAACCAATATATAGCTATATAATCCAAAATTTAGACTCCCCCAAAAATAAAAGACCCAATCAAAACATGAGCAAGTGAAATGAACAGATTATGTACAAAACAAGAAGTACAAGTGGTCAATAAATACACGAAGAAATGTTCAACATCACAGGTTATTAGAAAAATTAAAATTAAAACAACACTGAGAGCTGGGCCTGGCGGCACAGTACTTGGGACGCTGAGACAGTAGATTACTGCAGGTCTGAGGTCAGCCTAGGCTACACAGTGATTTATAGGTCACCCTGAATTATATCGGAGACTTTGTCTCAACAAAAAGAAATAAAGGGTTGGGAATTTAGCTCAGTGGTTCCAACGCCTGCCTGGCAAGCGTAAGGTCCAGAGTTCGATCCCAGTAACCACATACCGCAATACCAGGCATGGTAGCACATGCCTGTAATCCCAGCACTCAGGAGAGGCGGAGGCAGGAGGAGTGCTGTGAGTTCAAGGCTGGCCTGGGTTACATAGTGAGTTCAGGGCTAACTGGAACTACAAAGCGAAACCCTGTCTCCAAAGAATATAGGCTATTGTGGTTTTTCTCACAATAGTCCACCCTGTGTCCTCCAGGATGTGCTTTTCTTGCTTTATCTTTTTTCACTTGGTCCAAATTCACTCTGCAGAGCCAATTTCTCCCTTACTCTACACTTTTACTTTTTCAAATAAACTTTGTAACTGTTAAATATTAAAAAATAAGGGACGGGGATTTAGCTCAGTGTTTCCGGCGCCTGTCTTGCAAGTGCAAGGACCCCGGTTCGATCCCCAGTAACCATATAACATACTGGGCGTGGAGACTCACCCCAGCAGCAATCAGTACCACATACCACAGTACTGGGCGTGGTGGCTCACACCTGTAATCCCAGCACTCAGGAGGCAGAGGCAGGAGGATTGCTGTGAGTTCAAGGCTGAGCTTAAGGCCAGCCTGAACTGCAAAGTGAGACCCTCTCTCTAAAAATAAAAAAATAAAAAATAAAGCTGGAATTTGGTTTAGTGGTTCCAGTTGCCTGCCTCACAAGGTCCCCAGTTCAATCCTCAGTACCAAAAAAATAATGATAATAATAAATAAAACAAAATAAAAAATGAAAAAAGGAAAGCAAGTATTTTTAAAAAATGGATCTGGGGATACAACTTAGTAAGAAAGTTCTGTGTTCAATCAATCCCCACTACTACAAAAAAAAAAAAAAGAAAAAGAAAAGAAAAACAGAAAACTAGATAGATATAATTTTAAGGAATATATATTTTTAACATATTTTTAAATGAATATTGTCATTTAACACTTACTGAGTGTTGTGCCAAACATTTATAAACTCTCCTTTGTTGTATTTTGCCACAAGAATCTTGAGGTAAGTAATATTGTTATTTTCATTTTATAAATGAAGAAACTTAGGTCCAAAAAAATCAAGTAATTTCCAGGTGAGGTGCTACTGCCTATAGTCAACATCTTCTAAAGAGGCTGAGACAGGAACCTCCATAGAGCCTGCCAGTCTGGAGTCATCCTGGGGAAAACTGCAAAATCTTGACTCTCACCAAGTGTGGTGGCACACATCTATAATCTCAGCTATTGGGAGGCTGACACAGGAGCACTGCCAAGTTCAAGGCTGGCCTGGGTAACTTAGGGAGATTGTTTCAAAATAAAATTTTTTAAAGGCTACAAATGTAGCTTGGTGTTACAGTGTCTCTAGGTTTGATCCCTAGTAAAAAAATAGAAAAGAAAGAAAAAGAAAATGTTAAGTAACTTGACTAAGATCACACAGCTAGTAATAAAAAAAAAATCTTTTCTTTTTTTTTTTTTTTTTTTTTTTAGGTTTTTTTGAGACAGGGTTTTGCTTTGTGGTTCAGGCTGGCCCTGAGCTCAGCCTCAAACTCACATCACAGCAATCCTCCTGCCTCTGCCTCCCGAGTGCTGGGATCACAGGCGTGAGCCACCACGCCCGGCACTGTGGTATGTGGTACTGGTTGCTGCTGGGCGTGAGTCTCCACACCCAGTATGGTATGTGGTTACTGGGGAATCGAACCCGGGCCCTTGCGCTTGCAAGACAGGCGCCGGAACCACGGAGCTAACTCCCCGGCCCCCCAAAAAATCTTTTCTTAAACGAGCCGGGGATTAAGTTCAGTGGCTCGGTACCTGCCTCCCAAGTGCAAGGTCCTGAGTTCAGTCCCCACCACACACACACACACACACACACACACACAGACTCAAGGGTTGGAACTATAGCTGTGAAAGGCAGATAGCAAGTGGAGCCCTTATCTAGTATGTGAAGCCCTGGGCTCATTCCTCACCACAAGGGAATAAAAACAGAATTCAACCTAGGAATCTCACTTCTAAACTCATCTCTAACTACTCCTGATAATGGGCCACATAACATGGAGTCACCTGCACACACTACTTACTTCTATACACACACACACACACACACACACACACACACATACATATGCAATATATATGCATATACATATGCAATTCGTACATTACAACCACACCACATTCCTTGACATTTTTTAACCTAAAACTACCTTTTCCTTGCTTTCATCTTCCTATTTTACTTCAGCAAAATAATTTCTTCAATTAAAGGTGCTCATTTTATGTGAAAAAGTTCTGTTAAAATCATCTCCATCGGGCCAGGGATTTAGCTCAGTGGTTCTGGTGTCTGCCTGGCAATCACAAGGCACTGAGTTCGGTACCACATACCACAATGCCAGGTGTGATCATCTGTAATTCCAGCACTCGGGAGGCAGAAGCAGGAGGACTGCTGTGAGTTCGATGCCGGCCTGGGCTACATAGTAAGTTCAGGGCCAGCCTGAACTACAAAGCAAGACCCTGTCTCAAAAAAAAAAAAAAAAAAAAAAAACCATCTCCATCTTTTTTGTCATCAAAATTAAACCTACACTCTCAACTCCAATTAAAACCTTATTATGCCTATCTATTTATAGCAGCCGTAACCAAACTACATATTGGCCTCAGGTCAACCCTACCACACTGTCCGTTTTTGTGTAGCCAGTGAGAAAGAGAAGTTTTTAACATTTTTATGTGATTGAAAAACATCAAAAAATAGTCTTTCATGACCCATAAAAATTATTTGACATTCATAGTTCAGTGCCCAAAAATAAAGTTTTACAGGAATATGGCCACAATTCATTCATGTATATATTGTCCACGGCTTCTATAACAGCTGAGTTGAGAAAAACCAAAAGATACTTCTTCATGTCCCATAAAGCCTAAAATATTTACTATCTGGCCCTTTATCACCAAAACAATTTATTGACTCCAGCTTTACAATTTTCAAAAGAACTTCATGGGACTAAGGGTGGGTCTGAGGATGAAGCACAGCAGTTGAGCCTGAACACAAGACCTCTAGCACCACCAACAACAAAAAGTCATCTATTTAACTCAATTACTCCTAAGAACGATCTCAAGAGCTACTTGGTATTAATTTGAATTCTGAAAATCAGGGAAATTTACAGAGGTTTAAAGACTTGCCCAAGTTACAGAGTTGCTAAATGAAGAGCAAAATTCTAGAATCCTGGTTTTCTAGCTCCAAATTCAATATACATTCTTTTGTTCTTCTTTTTCCCAGTACCAGGGATCAAACTCAAGACCTTGTACAGGCACAACACTGCTGAGCTACATCCCCAGCCCCTAATCCAACATGCTTTCTACCAAATTACCACTTTCTAAAAACCTAACCTCTCCTTATTAATCAATGAATTTAGATATTTGGTGCTAAAATTTACCAGATGGGTAGAAACATAAAAGCTTTAAATTGGTGGGAAAATATTTCTCAATTGAGATTCTTTCCAAAAGCATATTAATAGAATACATTTCATATTTATTACAAACTGTATTTTCTCATTAGTTAGCAAACGAACCCTCTAAAGTAGATAGGGGTAGGGCTTTTGTTTTATTTAATAACAAGGAACAAGGTGCTAACAGACACAAAAGGTCACACTGAGGCAAGGCTAGAATCCAAACCCACTCCCACTCCAGTAGCATTTCCACTGAAGAACAAACAGCCTCTTCTCCTAAAGAATGTACCTATTTTTGTTTTAATTTTCTTAGAAACAGAAAGTTTCTCACCCATTTTAAATAGTAAAAAAAAAAAATCCTACAATGTAATTCAATCAACAGAAAAGATACTAGGAATTTTCATTCAGTAACAGCCTATTTAGCCTGGCTTAGCAGCACATGCCTAACATGGCAGCATTTTGGAAGACTGAGGCCGTAGGATCTCAAATTCAGCACGAGCAATTTAGTAATTTAGGAAGGCCCTGACTCAAAACATAAAGAGTAGTTGTAATGGAGCTCAGTGGGAAGGCCCTAAGTTCAATTTCAGGTATCACAAGAAAGGAAAGGAAAAGGAGAAGGGGAAAAGAAAGAGAAAAGGACAGGAAAAGCCAGTTCAAAGAATATACCAGACATTGGGCAAATAAATGATGCAAAGAGATAGAACATGTCAACATCTTTGCCTTCATTGTCAGGACCCTCCCCCAGGAGGTACTAACCAGTCTCTTCTCATTCAGTCACCTCCTCAGAGAAGCCTTCCCTACCTACCTGAGCTGCTTGTAAAATATATCAAATGCCAATATCTGATTATGACACATAATTATAGACTGAAACTGTTTATTCCCCAGTTTTAAACAAAGATTTAACCCTATGCAATTTGTAAACAAAAAATTCTAAACTAACAATACATCATGTAACTTTAGTATAAGGATTGTTTAGCTCTACATACTAAAGGACCTACTAAGGCTTCCTGATCACAAAAGTCTCACTGATTGGCAGGGACCTTTGAAATTTCCCCGCCCTTCAAATATAACATATTACCTTCAGAAGTACATTTAGGAGCTAGGCATAGTGGTGTACATTTATAATCTTAGCAATGAAATAGGCTGAGGCAGCAAAATCTCGAGTTCAAACCAACTCATCAATTTAGGATATTCTGTGTCAAAATAAAAAGGATTCCCAGCACCACCAAAACAAAAAATGCATTATGAAGGCCTGGGTGGAAGCTCAGAAGAGTGCTTGCCTACCATGGACAAGGCCTTGGGTTTCATTCCCAGCACCACCAAAAAAAAAAATGCATTCAGAAACACCTCCCCACTCCACAACTACCTAAAAAGTGACTGGATGTCGCCATAAATACCTTTATAATACATATTTATAGACTTGTGTATTAGGTACTTTACATTTAAAAAACTGCAAGTTAATCCACCTACAAAAGAAGCAGAATCCTTAACTTATGTCCATACAAAAATGAGCTTAAAATGGATCAAAGACCTAAACATGAGAAGGAAAACTATAAAACTCTTCAAACAAAATATAAGAATTAAATTGTCATGATCTTGAAATGGCAATCATTTCTTAGATATAAAACTGAAAGCACAAGAGGGGCTGGAGATTTAGCTCAGTGGTTCTGTCACCTGCCTTGCAAGTATCAATGTCCCGAGTTCAATTCCAGTAACCACATACCACAGTGCCGGGCGTACTGGCTCACACCTTTAATCCCAGCACTCGGGAGGCAGAGGCAGGAGGATTACTGTGAGTTCAAGACTAGTCTGGGCTTACATAGTGAGCTCAGGGCCAGCCTGAACTACAAAGCGAGACACTGTCTCAGAAACAACAAAAAAAAACTCAAAGCACAAGAAGCCAAAGAAAAAAATAGATAAAATCGTTTTTATCAAATTTCAAAACATACTATAAAAAATATAAAGACAACTCATAGAATGAAATTAACCAATATCTCATCAAGGAATAACATCTAGAATATAGTTTTAAAACTGTTACAACTCTGCCAGGAATGGTGGTACATGTCTATCATCCCAGCACTTGGGAAACTGAGGCAGGAGTATTGTCATGAGTTTGAGGCCAGCCTGAGCTACCCAGTGAGACCCTGTCTCAAAAGAATCAAAAACAAAACCTCTTGCAAATCAATAGGCAATGAAATTAAAAATTAGCAAATTAAATAGACACTTCTCCAAAGAAATACAAAGAGTGAATAAGCACAAGAGAAGGTCCCAACATCATTAATCCTTACGGAAATGCAAATCAAAATCTCAATGATAGACAACCCACTTTCTGGATCCCCTCCAGTCTCATTCAGGAGCAGTCTCTCCCTTAAAATTTCCTGCTCTTAAAATACATTAGAAAAAAAAAAAGCCCAGGCTAGCCTCGAATTCACAGCGATCCTCCTGCCTCTGCCTCTGGAGTGCTGGAATTACAGGCGTGACTCACCACACCTAGCATTGTGGTATGTGGTTTCTCGGGATCAAAGGAGAGACCTTGTGCTTGCAAGGTAAAGGCCAGAACCACTGAGCTAAATCCCCTGCCCAAAATGCCTATTAAAAAAAAAAAAAGTAACAAATGTTGCTGAGGTGGAGAAATTGAAACCCTCATATATTTCTGATGGAAATATAAAACAAGGTAGCCACTCTAAACTTGCTGATTCTTCAGGTAGAAATCCCCAAAGACGAATGTGATCATAATGTATACTTAAAATGTACTAATAAACTTAAAAGAAAAAAAGGAAATACAGGATTACTATATGACCCAGCAATTCCACTTCTAAATACCCAAAATAATTTTGTTCAAACAAAAATTTGTACATGAATATTCACAGTAACATAATAGCATAGTAGTATTCAAAAAACCTTAAAGATGGAAACATCCTAAATATATCCATGAACTAATGAGTAAACAAAATGTGGCATATTGATATAATGGAATAATATTCACTTGTAAAAGGGAATCACATACTGGTATATGTGGAAATGTGGGTGAATCACAAAAACATGCTTAGTGAAAGAATCCACACATAACAGATCATCTATACCTTATATACACTTATAAAATATCCAGAAAAGGTAAATCTGTAAGAGACTGGAGAGGCTGAGGCAAAGGAAATGAGGAGTGTCTGCTTATTGGGTACAGAACTTCACTTGGGCGTATGAAAATATTTTGAGCCACTGAGCTAAATCCCTGGCCCCTCTTTTGGTTTTCTGAGTCAGGGTCTCATTGTGTAGTCCAAGCCGACCTCAGACTACTGGTAATCTTCCTGCCTCAACATCCACAGTACTCCAGTTATAGGCATGTGCCGTCATACCTGAGCTACTAAGATTTTTTCAAAAAAGAGATGGAGTTGGGCCAGGGATTCAGCTCAGTGGTTTCAATGCCTGTCTTACAAGCGCAAGGGCGCAGGGTTCTATCTTGGTAACTACATACAATAATGCCGGGTGTGGAGACTCACACCCAGCAGCAATCAGTACCACATACCAAGAGTGCCGGGCGTGGTGGGCTCACGCCTGTAATCCCAACACTTGGGAAACAGAAGCAGGACGATTGCTGTGAGTTCAATGCTGAGCTCAGCACCAGCCTGAATTACAAAAGCGAGACACTGTCTCAAAAAAAAAGAAAAAAGAAAAAAAAGAGACGGACAGGCTTGGGTGTAGCTCAGTTATGGAACATTTATGTACTAGATAGAAGCCCTGTGTTCAGTCGCCAAAATTAGAAAGAAGATAGAAATAAATTTAAGATCTTCCCACTGAGTTACATCCACTATGACACCACCACCACCACCACTCACCTTTATAAACCATGGTCTCACCGGGTGTGGTGGCTCATGACTGTAATCTTAGCACTTGGGAGGCAGAGGCAGGAGGATTGCTGTGAGTTTGAGGCTCACTTGGGCTACACAGTGAGTTCAGGGCCAGCCTGCACTATAAAGCAAGACCCTGTCTCAAAAAAAAAAAAGAAAGAAAGAAATTGCCCCAGGAGGACTTCAAGTTGTAATACTTCTGTCTATCTTCCAGAACAGTGGAATTACAGGTATGTATTATCACATTCAGCTTTCATTCCACTTTTGAGATTTACGGATTTTCTTAATAAACATTTTTATAGATATCCTTCACAGCCATCAGGTATCTCCTAAAAAATCACAAATTTTACATCTGAAACAAAAATGAAAAAGACACACTCCTGTAAAAGAATTCTGACCCCAGTGTGGTGATAAAAGTGTGTAATCCTAGCACTCTGGCAGGCTGAGGCAGGACTGTCACAAGTCTGAGCAGAGCCTGGGCAATTTAATGACTTAGCAAGACCTTGTATCACAAGAAAAATATGAGAAAAAAGGCTAGGTATGTAGGTCGGGTGAAGGCCCAGAGTTCAATCCCCAGTGAAAAAAAAGAAAGAAGTGGGAAGGAAAGGGAAAGGGGGTGGAGGAGAAGGGAGAGAGGGGAGGAAAGGGGAAGAGAGGGGTGGAGAATGAATATGAACTCTGATTTTAAATCAGAGACATAATCAAATATGCCTGCAAGCAGAGCTTGTCTGCTTATAGTAAAATAATACAGAATGGAAGAGTACTGGTATTTTTTTCTTACATATAATCCTTCCTTCCACTAATATAGATAGATAGATAGATAGATAGATAGATAGACAGACAGACAGAAAGACACACAAAAAATTTCAGCCCTCCAAGACTAATTATTTTTAGTTCAATTACCCAACTAGAAATCTATTAGTAATATACAGTTTTCCTTTTCTTTACTTCTAATATGATTTTTTTTTTTTGAGACAGGGTCTGGCTATATAGTTTAAAGTGGCCTTGAACTTACAGGAATCCTCCTGCCTCATCCTCCCAAGTACTGGAACTACAGACTCTCATTCTACTACACTCAACATTTACTATGGTTGTTTACAGCCATAACTTACTTACTTGATAAGCAATGAACAACTTAGTGAAAACAAAAATCCTCTATTTTTTGGAGGGAAGAAGGTTTACTCAATACTACAGAAATCTAACTTCTGAAACACTAATAAGATCAATAAATGTAGACTTTTAGGCCAAGTAGCTCAGTGACACCATGCCAGCCTCACAAGCACAAGGTCCTGAGTTCAATCCCCAGTTCTGAAGAAAGACAGACAACTAGACATACTTTTAATGTGAGGATTAGCATTAGTCTAGAAGTCAGAATTCCAAGGTCTACCACTTACTAATGTCTTTTTTCTGAGCTTCACTTTCTCTTTCAAATACAGGCAGGAAAATACCTTTCTTGTCTGACTCCCAAAAGAAGTCCAGTAAATAAAATTACATACTAAGTGTGGGAACTCTAAAGAGAGCTACCTTATCTAGCTTAGTGGATAATGCCAGCCTAAGGAAAAAAGAGGGAGCAGGAAAAGCTTTCAAAAAATTTTGAGCCAGGCACGGTGGTGCACATACCTGCAATCCCAGCACTCAGGAGGCTGAAACAGGAGGATTAAGAAATTCAAAACCAGCCTGGAGTATATAGTGAGACTCTGTCTTTAAAGAGAGAGAGAGAGAGAGAGAGACAGAGAAAGGAATTTATGAAGGCAGAGCTAAGTCTAGTCCTTCACTCCAGCCTTAAGATTCCAGCCATATCTCATTCCAATCCCCACATACACCATGCTTGTTTTCTAGCCTCTATAGTTTGTATACTTGAATGCCTTCCACTCTAAAAACGTCTAGTTCAAAACCAGGAGACCATTTGCCTGGTAGAGCTGCAATAGGCAATCTCTTTCTCCTCTTTTCCTCCCTCTCTCTCTCTCTCTCTCTCTCTCCTTCATATATATATATATATATATATATATATATATATATATATATACACATATATATATATACATATATATATATATATACAGACACACATACAAAGTATTCACCTCAATGTGACAAACTATAAACATAGTAACTAACTTCTGTATTCAAACTATGAATTACATTCTCTCCAATATCAAGACAATACAAAAAATGTTCTTAAATTTGCAACTTTTCCATGAGAACTTAATACACCTCAGTAAAATTTGTAAAAATATTCACGAAGAGTTAGAAATCCGTAACAGTAAGTCTTAACACAGGACAGAATGAAATCTTCCCAAGACATCCCCACCAGAAATAATGTATTCTGGGAACAAAATGTCCAAGTAATCTGTTGTAATTTAAACTCACAGCAAAAAACAAGTGCCAATTCTTAAAAGAGATAAATTCAAAATGACCAAAAACATTATATGTAATTATTTAAGCATTCAAAATGAGCTTAGTACATTTTAGCTATACTTTCGTACAAAATCTTTTCCCCTGGATTATCGAGTTTAAACAATTTTTAAATTCATCAATCCAAAGGACAGAGATTTCGAGAAGACACCTGTGGCTCTGTGTAATATACTAGGATGTCGTCAAAAGTTTTTTTTAATAGTCAAACTTACTATAGATGAAAAACAGGCTGCATTCATTATTAAACAGATTTTCACCACTAAAAGGTTATTCATATAATTGCCTCAGCAGTAACTCTTAAAAAAGAAATAAGCTGTAGTATTTGCAACTGTTTTGAGGTTCTGCTTCATTTTAGCTTCTTTCAACTTCTGAGATACGGAGATACACACGTGCAGAGCTTCCACCCACATCCCACTACATAAATGTTCCACCACTTTTTAGTTCATACAACGAAGCCACCTCACTTATATCCCAGCCCTATCATGCCATCCTCAACATGTTACTCACACAACATACATCACCCCTTTCCAAATAACACCTCTCAATCCCCTTGAACCTAATACATTTACAGAACCAGACTGTAATATTCCTCACTCTGATCCAGTCGACACCCGTCATGCACCCTTTGAACCTAAAACTTGAATCCACTTTTCCGCACTCAATTGTCATCAATACAGTGAAAGCTTACTCAACTTCCCACACCCGAAGCGATGTTCTTTCAGAAGCCTCAATCTCACTTAAATGATCACTCATTCCTTTGTCAAGTGTCCCCTGCTTTTCCTTTTTACATCCTCACCTGCCCTGTCCGGCAGGCTTCCATCTGTTCCCAAAGTTGTTGCCTCCCTCCAAACAAAAAGAAAAAAATGCATCTCAACCTCAAATCTATCCTTCCCCACTTTCTGCCTCTTAATTTTTCTCTCCGCCTGATCCGTCACCTCGACAGTAGCTCCGACAGCCCCGAAGATCTCAGTTCGGACTCCTCCAGAATCCGCTGGTGACGGCACTCACTCGGCCTCGGGCAGGCTGGCCCCCCCACCAGGACGCTTACTCGGAACAGACTCTCCGCAGCCGCGTCTACCTCCATTCATCCCTGGCCCATTCATCTCTCAGCCCGATCCCAGACACGCCCCCCGGCCTCCTCTTCCCCCAGCGTCCCAACCAGCCCGGGACCCTCACCAGACTAGAGGCTTTCGATGAGGGAGACTGACTTTTTGCTTCTTCCTCGCCCTCTCTCAAGCCTCCTCCAGCCCCCCAACAACACACACCGTAGAACAGAGACACACACACACACACAAACACACCTCCTCTTCCTCCTCTATCGCCTCTTCCGATGCTTCTTACTCCCCTCCTCGAGG
>PVIR01005842.1:29638-69781 GCA_004026965.1 Petromus typicus
GGAAGCCGACGAAGCAGCCTCAACTCTGAGCAGCCCCTATTGCAACGGGGTGCCGCCGAGTGGCTGGTCGACTGAAGCGTGCGCACCTCCCCGCCTTCTTCAGCGCAGCGGGAGGCAGGGATGCGCGTGGAGGAGAAAGGCTTCTGCCCGTTCCAAAAAAATGTCAGTGAGGAGCCCCGCGCGACATCTCCCCTGTGTTCTCCCGCTCTCTTCACAGATGCTTTACCCTCTACCTCAAAAAAGAAAAACAAAAAGTCCAAGCACACACTACTTCCTAGCCACCCAGCACCCACACGCAATTCTCCGCAAGCCATTCAATGCGGTAGCCCTATAGAGATGTGGTACCCGCCAGCACCGTTTCACCCGCCACCCCAGCTCCGTTTTTGGTTTTTTTTTGTTTTGTTTTTTTTTTCTTCAACTCCCGGTTTTTCTCGCGAGACTCCTACCTGCCGGCTTCGGGATTAAAAATCGAAGCACAGATTTACAAATACCGGTGTCTCGGTTACGTTGCGAGGGCAACGGCCACCGCATGTCCCCCCCACCCCACCCCAAGACCGCAGTGCGCGCGCGCGGGGGCTGGACAGCAACCAAAGCAGGGATGGGAAAGGGAAGCTAGGAAACGGAATTTTCAAGGCCTGTAACCGCTAGGCCTGGGCACGTGTCCTGCGCCTCACAGGCAGGTGCAGTGTACCCTGGGAATTGTAGTTTCTATTTTCACCTTCAGTCCCACTCCCACTCAGCGTTACAGGCCTGTGACCGGGAGAAGGATTACTGACGCCATTTTGCAGGGAACAATGGCCCTCGACCCTGACGAGGGCGGGTGGGGGAGGGATCAATGTTTTAAGGGTTTGGTTAACTTCCCCTGGCCCCTCGATGCCATAGCAACCCGTTCAGAAACCTGGCCCCGCCTCCTCGTTGCTCCACGGGGTTCCTGGACTGAGAGTGCTGGAAAAGGCCACTTTCCCCAGAGGCTGACTCTCTCAGTCTCCTACTGTTCATCTCCTTGAAAAACTCCCAAATCTTCTTGCTGGTAGTGAATGCTGTCTTCATTGAGCTTTCATGACACTTTAACCTCAGCTCAGCGATTTTATTTGAAAACTGCGTCCTGTGTTGTGTAAGATGCGGTGCAGAATTGTTTCTGTCATTCTCATTTCATTGATCGTGGTTTATCAGAGGAGGAAACTGAGGTTTAAGAGAGGAAATGGACACAATTTACTCAAGTTCGCACAACTATGTGAGGAATTAAAAACCTAAGCTCGAGTGTTCTTTGTCCAGAACACAAGCATTTTTCAGTCCTCCAGGTGTCCTAGTACTTTAAGGAAAACCCCTACTTAAGGGCAGGCCCCCTAAGGGCTTACTTAGCAGGGTCCCTTGAGGGTAGCAAGGTGTGTGGAAAAAAACAGACTACTCTTTTCAATGGCCCAGACTTAGGGACCTATCACTTGGTTATACTAACCTCTTCCCTCTTTTTCTTTTCCTACTGTAGATCCCAGCCGATTCCAGCGGTTTAAAAAAAACACACTGTTAGTCATGGTTGTGCACGCCTATAATCCCAGCACCCCATAGGTGGAGACAGTTGGATCGCCACGAGTCTAGGCCCAGTCTAAGCTACTTAGTTCAAAACTAGTCTGAAATACATAGCAAGACCCTGACTCAAAACCAAAGCAGCAGCCCTCTCAAAGGGCTGGGGATTTAGCTCAAGTGGTACTGGGCCTACCTTGGGAGCCCAAGGGCATGAGTTTGATCCCTGATATTGAAAAAAAAAAGAAAAGAAAAGAGACCCGCCAAACCTGTCTCTTCTCTGCCCTTTTCTTCTGGATGATCATTTGTTAATCCCATTGTTGCTGGAACATGTAAGAAAACCAGACCATACCCTTAATAAATTCAAACCCTGTCTTACAGTTTTGACAATGGACAACATGGGATTTAGCTGCTCCATCTGTGGAGGTTTTCTTTGCAAATATGAAAGAATAATGTGTGAGTTCTCCAAATTATACTAACACTGTACCTTGAGTCTCTACATTTCCAATTAGCTGAAGAATGGGTATGGTTTCCCACAGTCCTCGTTTCCTCAGGCCCCTGAAGATAGTCTTTTCCTTTGTTGAATTATTGACTAGTGTGGGGAAAACACTTGAAAGAGCAGCCAAACTACCACCAAGGGGCAGTTTCAAAGATTAATAAGTTATTCCTCACTCACATGAGACAGTAACTAGAAACTTGTGGCTATGGTTTTTATTTCTCAGGGTCCACATGCTCCTACCACCGATATGTACATCATACCTTTGCTAAGGAAAGAAACACCCCCCTAAAAAAACCAAAACAAAGAACCCAGCTCAGTTGTGGCCATGTCTGTCTGCCTTTGTCTCTGAGCCTGAGTCCTTTTAACTGCTCAGATGTGAACTCATCCAAGCATTCCTTCTTTAACATGCAAACATTTATTTAATAACTATTAAATAGTGTGAGTTTTATGAGCTTTAGAAATTAGAAATTTAAACAAGTATGTTCCCACCCAAAGACAAGTTGCTTTCAGTTTAGACCTCTTACTGACATACGTGCTCCTCTGCTTGAGACAGTCTAGTCCAGAACCCAATTCAAATCCTAATGTGGGCAGAAAGGAAAGAAAGCAATTACAGCTAATCACCGATGTCTGTTAGGGAACATTCCCTTCCTACCCACTGATTTCCACTGTCTCTCAAGTGGCATTTGTTTGTCTTGTTTTGAGAGAAGGTTTGCAATATATTCCAGGCCGGCTATAAATTCACTATGCAGCCTAGGCTGGTCTCAAATTTATGGTAATCCCCCTGCCTCAACCTCTCAAATACTGGGATTACAGGCATGCACCACCATGCCCAGTTTTAAGTGACATTTGCAATGTTCCTATTCATCAAACAGAAAAATTTGACTTATATTAACCACCTTTCATTTGGCATGATATTATCTCAGGAAAGCATCCTTTCAAAAAGCTAGTTTATTTTTAAGCTTTCACTGGGATCAGTTTTAGACTGCAGCCTTCCCAGGGACAGAAGCCAAAAACTAGTTTCATGGCCCTTCTAGTTGTTGGTCTCCTTTCTACCACACAGGAGGGTAATAACAGTCAACTCAATGGAGCTGTGATGGACCTCAGAGTTCATAGTAAACTGACTACTGCAGCAGTCAGTAGAGATGTGACTTTTTCTCAAACTTGATTTCTGACTCTCATCCCTCTGTGTCTGATAAATCAACATATTGGGAGAACGGTACCAATCGTTCCAGATGTTCATTCACTTCCTTTAACTCAGGTGATAGCACAGTTTGGGGATCATAGGAGATAGCCAGGCACAGGTGTGGAAACAGCATGGGTGGAGTAAGGGTATCTGCTTCTAGTTCCTTAGATTCTACCAATAATTGCTGAGTTCTCTGCCCACATGAGTCCCTCCAGCTGTTCTAGAATCCAGTCCAAAGTTTCTGACACATTGGAGGTATAGAATTATTTGCCAGCATCTATTGGTCTGTTTAGCATGACATTCCCTTCAGCCCTTCCTCTTTTCAATCTTCCTACCAACCAGAACTTGCTTTGGGAATCTGAGCCCATCTATACTGAGCTCCCACAGAGTGCTTTCTGCTCTCCCCTACACCCACCCAGGAGAAGAGAGTGGAAAAAGAAGGCTTTTATTTGTTTGCTGTGATGCTAGGAGTTGAGTCCAGAACCTTACTAATGCTAGGCAAGAACTGCAGTAATGAAACACATCTCAGCTTTTTTTTTTTTTTTTTTAATTTCAGGACAAGGAAAGTTGCAAGATGGCCAAACTGCAATCCACCTGCCTCAGCCTCCTGACTGTGTAGCTAAGATTACAATCATGTAATGTCGCCGGGAAGAGTATTTCTTTCTTCTTCCTTCTAGTTTCCTGGGTGAGGTGCTTGGTCTCTGCCCCAGTACCCAATCCCTTTTACTTGCAGGCTTATGCTATTAGAATGCAAAAGCTAAAAAGACTGGCAGAGGATTTGTTTTGCTTTTTTGCTACTTCTCTTTCCTAAGATACACCATAAACTGACTACATGAGGGGGAGAGAAGAGAAAATACAGGAAAGGAAAACATCCATTTATATCCCCCAAACAATATTGAACCAGTCTCCCTGTATTAAATTTTAACATTCCAGCAAAGAAAAGGATTTATTTCCAGGTGTCCTCTGCTCAAAGACAGTAACTCCCAGGGTTTGGTTACTTGGGTAATCTTGTCTCCAGACAAATGTTGGCTCTGAGGGAATGTCTGCCCTGGGCCATCTAGGGGTTACTAATGTCCTCCAGAGAGCTCTCCTCTCTCCCAGCCCGAGCTGGCTCTCCCCTGAGTAGGGCCAAGCTTTGCCACCTCAGAAGTGAGCAGTTCTCTTTGACTTAGTGACTGACTTAGAAACATTCTTCCCATTGCAGACTAGCAAGAAATTTCTGTAGCCCTGCTATGGAGTCTGGTCTCCTAATCCTGGACATGGTCTTTCTATATGTGTATGTGGAGGCAAACGGCCTTGGCAACTGACTCTTGGAGAGCCTAAAAAGAAGTAAAGTCATACCAGTTCTCTAAAAGTTGCCAAATGTTCAGGATGTAAACTCCCCTGAAAAGCCCCCATGGAGCCAGGTGACAGAGTTAGGGTTATTGGAAGAAACCATTTCACTCAGGAAGATGGTCAGTTATTTGGTCTGGCATCGTACATGCTTCTGAGAATCTGAAAAGTCAGACTCAGGGCCAACTAACAAGGCCTCCTTTGCCTGCCTGCCTTTCCTGTAAGTCTCTCAGACAGTCTTGACTGGGGTGGAGCTCAGTGGTGGTATGTTTCTCATATAGTAGTCACAGTTTACCCACTAGAATGTATAATAATACTAATGGCACTTATTAATTTAATAACACTATGTGCTTTATATGAATCCATTGAATTCTGAGATGTCATTATTAACATAATTTTGAAATTTGTAAACCAAGGTACAAAGAGGTTAAATAACTTGCTCAGGGTAACTCAACAAATAAATGCCAGAGCTAGAATTTGAATCCAGTTGGTTTAGTTCTTAAACATTTCGTCTTTGTATTGTCGATGATTCCATTTAACTTTAGGCTCCAACTTTCTTGATTCCTTGGAGCTTGAAGTTTTTCTTCCCCCTCTTCCTTCTTTTCTTCCTTGTCTTTTTTTTTTTTTTTTTTTTTTTTTTTTTTTTTTTTTTTTTTTTTTTGGTTTTGCTTTTTCATTTTTGAGACAGAATCTTACCAAATTGCCTAAGCGCCCTGAGGAGCTGGGATTTCAGGCATGAGCTACATTGCCTGCATCTTAGTTTCTCTTTTTGTTCCTTCAGTCCAGGCTCGTGCAATAGTTCTTGGCTATTTTACAATCCTAAGGCCCAGGAAGAGAGGTCTATTAAATCTTTGGTTATCAGGCCATACAGATTAGCAGTTAGAAGTCCATGACCTCGGCCCACAGTGTTTCTTCAAGCTCCCAGGCCCTTGTTACACTGAGGCCCTTCAAGTAGTGTGGGAATTTTTAAAGTTGCCTAAAAAAGCCATCTTTCTGTCAAGTTTTACTATCTGTGCAAGAATGGTGCCAAGAAACAAAAGACAGATCCCCTTTATCTAGGACCCAAGGATCTCCTTAATGGCATTTATTATCCCAGACCCTAGCGGTGCAAGAAGGGCCAGAATCTGTCTTTAGTTTGTACAAAATCCTTCTTCTAGCCAAGACACTTTGTCAATATCCCTAGTCCTGTTCCTCTAAGGACTTGGGGTTTTTGTTTGGTTGTTTTGTTTTGTTTGTTTTGAAGCAGGTATCTCTATGCAGTTCAGGCTAATCTTGAACTCACTGTGCAGCCCAGGCTGGCCTCAAACTCATAGTGATCGTCCTTCCTCAGCCTCTCAGGTACTGGGATTACAAGTATGGAGCACTATACCCAGTTTAGAATTCTGGGTTTTTTAAACACAAAAATAAAGAAAAGAGATGGGCAAGGGATCTCTGCATTTGATCTTCTTTCCATATCCCTTGCTTGAAGTCAATAGAAACCTTGAAGGATAAGGAGTAGACAAGAAGTTAAAACCAATAACTACAGAAAATATACCTCAGATTCAATTCTGTGCAAAAGCATAGTTTATTATGAAATAATCTTTTCAAAATTGGTTAGCCAGCAGAAAAGAGAGTGAAGCTAGACCCCTACCTCAGGCCACATATAAAAATAAACCACACATGTTCTCACACACACAAATAAATTATGCTTGAAAAATGAATTATTGATGAGTGTTCATTTCCCTGTATTGGAAGTAAAGGACCTTTATATTGAAAATTATAGTACTGTGAAAAAGGACACTGAAGAGGATATCATAAAATGGAAAAATATCCCTTCCTCTTGGGCAGGAAGACCCAACATAGTAAAAATGACCATGCTTCCAAAATTGTTATACAGACTTAATGTACTCCCAATTAAAATACTCATCATACCTCACAGAACTAGAGGAAATATTCCTAAAATTAATTGGGAACCAAAAGAAACCTAGAATAGCAAAAATATTCTGGACAACAAAAACAAGACAAGGGCATCACAATCACTGACTTAAAATTATACTACAGAGCTACTGTGATAAAAACAGCAGAGTCCAGGCAAAGAAACAGACCTAAAGATCAATGGAACAGACTAGAAGAGGCAGAAACATCCCCAGACATACTCAATCACTTACCTCTGACAAG
This sequence comes from Petromus typicus, assembly GCA_004026965.1. Lineage (NCBI taxonomy): Eukaryota > Metazoa > Chordata > Mammalia > Rodentia > Petromuridae > Petromus > Petromus typicus. The sequence continues at coordinate 36,331 of PVIR01005842.1, forward strand.
AGTCAAACACCTTCACTGAAACAAGGAAATCCTCTTCAATAAGTGGTGCTGGAAAAACTGGATTCCTACATGCTGAAGAGTAAAACTAGACCCTGTCTCTCATCATGCACTAAACTAAAACCAAAGTAATATCTAAATATTAAAACAGAAGCATTAAATCTGCTGGAACAGAGAACAGGTAGAACTCTTGAAGACACAGAAGTGGGTAAAAACTTAGTAAACAAAACCCCAGACTGCACAGAAAATAATATAAAGAATCAACATTTGGAATTTTATCCTATTAAAAAGTTTTTGCACCACACACACAAAAAATCACCAATAGAGTGAAAAGACAACCCACAGAGTGAGGGAAAAAAATCTTAGTCCTCAGACAAAGGACTAACATCTAGAAATTACAAAGAATTGAAAAAAAAAATCAGTTTCTCCCCAAATTTAAACACCCAATCCAAAAATTGGCATCTAAAATGAATAGACATGTCTCAGATGAAGTACACAAGACAAATAAATATATGAAAAAATGTTCAACATCACTGGTCGTTCAAGAAATGCAAATTAAAACAATGCTGAGATCCCATCTCACTCCAGAAAGAATGGCTGTTATCAGAACATCAACGAAGAGCACATGCTGATGGGAAAGTGGGAAAAAGGACTCTTTTCCACTCTTGACGGGAGCAGACTGCTGCAACCACTGAGGAAATCAATATGGAGACTCTTCCAAAAAACTAGGATTAGTGGTTCCATTTGACCCAGCTATTCCCCTGCTGAATATCTTCTCATTTCCCTGCATCTATCTATCCACTGTTGGCAGGAGTATGAATCATTACTACTTGTTTTTTGGGGGGTGCTACTAGTGATTGAATCCAAGGGCATTTGACCATGGAGCTACAGTTTAAGCCCTTTTCATTATTAAATTTAACAAGGTCTTGATAAATCACCCAAACTGACTTCATACCTTTAATCCTTCTGCCCTGGCCTCTGAGATAGTTAGGACTACAGGTGAGCACCATGCGCCTAGCCACTACTACGTTTTTCTTTATTTTTTGAAAGTAAAGTGGAAAAATATAACAAAAATCTATAATATTAGTTGGGGGTGATGGCACAGGCTTGTAATCCGAGCACTCTAGGAGCCTGAGGCAGGAGGATCATAAGGTGTAGCCTCATGTGGGCAACTTAGCAACTCAGTGATACTTTTTGTCACAGTAAAAATAATAAAGGTCTGGGGATATAATTCAGTGGAAAGGCCCTGAGTACCACAAAAAATAATAGACAGACAGATAAGGGATTGGGGATGTTGCTCAATATGAAGGCACTGAATTCAATCCCCAGTATTGGAGAAAAAAGTCCCATATAGTCTTCAACTCACACCTATTAAAATAGCTCCTAAATTTTTAAAAAACTGAAACTTGTAATCCCAGCACTTGAGAGACTGAACAAGAGTATCACTGCAAAATCAAGGCCAGCTTCGGCTACAGGGGCAGCCTGAACTATGTAGGGAGATCCTATCTCAAAACACAAAAAAAAAAAAAAAAAAAAAAAAAAAAAAAAAAAAAAAAAAAAAAAAAAAAAGGAAGAAAGAAAAAAGTTGTTGCAAGGATGTGAAGAAAGGGAAACCCTTGCATACTATTCATGGGAATGAACAATAGTTTAGACATTATGGAAATTATCAAAAAATTAAACATAGAACTACCATATGATCCACCAGTCTGACTGTTGGACCCATGGTGAAAGAAAATGAAATCAGTCTGTCAAAGAAGCACTTGCCCTCCTGTATTTACTGCCACACTTCATAATAGCCAAGTTATCAAATCAACCCAAGTGCCCATCGAGGGATGAGTGAATAAAGATAATGTGGTGCATAAATATAGTAGGTACTGTTCAGCCTTAAAAAGAAGGAGATCAGCATTAACAGTGGTGCACTCATGTAATCTTAGTATGTCAGAGGCTGAGGCAGAAGAATCACAAGGTTGAGGTCAGTCTGGGCAATTTAGAGAGAGTCTATCTCAAAATGAAATTAAAAAGTAGCTCAGTACTTACTGCCTGGGTTCAATTTCTAGTACAGGTACTAGAGATTTAGCTCAGTGGCACCGCGTCTGCTTCGCAAGTGCAAGGTCCTGAGTTCGATCCCTGTTACCACAGCACACCCACAGAAAGACACAAAATTCATTATGCCCTGGATTCTATCCCCAACACTGGAAAAAATAAAAGAGGAAAAGGGACAGCAGGAGTAGGAAATCCTGTCATATATGTCAACACAGAAGAGCCTGAAAGACCTCATAAGTAAACAGACCTGGCTCACAAAGACAAGTATTGTTTGATCTCATTTGTATGTGGAACCTAAAAAAGTTGAATTCATAGAAATAAAATGGAAGTTACTAAGTGTTAGGTAAAAGGGGAATCGGCCAGAAGTTAGCCAAGGGATATAAAATATCAGTTAGATTAGAAAAGTAAGTTCAAGAAGTCAATTGTTTAACAAAGTGACTATAATAGTAACAATGTATTGTATTTTGCAGTACTAGTACTAGATATTGAACTCAGAGACCTCATACTGACCTACAACCCCAGCCTTTTTGTTTGTTTGTTTTTTTTTTTTTTGAGACAGGGTCTTGCTTTGTAGTTCAGGCTGGCCCTGAGCTCACTATGTAGCACAGGTGAGCCTTGAACTCACAGCAGTCCTCCTGCCTCTACCTCCCGAGTGCTGGGATTACAGGCCTGAATTTGAGACCTTGTACTTGCAAGGCAGGCACTGAAACCAATGAGCTAAGTTTCCAGCCCCCATACTTGGTTAGTTTTGTGTTTGTTTGTAACCTTGGGTTATATTTCCAACCTTGCAAAAGGAAAAAAAAATAGTGAAGTAAAAGAAAAGAGAAAGGAAAGGTCCTAGACTTGTTCTCTTTCCCCCACACCATCAGGGTGTATTGCAGACTGAACCCAGAGGACCTCTATTGTTGGGTCACTGAGCTGTACCCTCTACACTCTTTTTTTTTTTTTTTTTAGGTTTTTTGAGACAGGGTCTCGCTTTGTGGTTCAGGCTGGCCCTGAGCTCAGCCTCCAACTCACATCACAATCCTCCTGCCTCTGCCTCCCGAGTGCTGGGATTACAGGCGTGAGCCACCACGCCCGGCACTGTGGTATGTGGTACTGGTTGCTGTTGTTATGTGGTTACCGGGGAATCGAACCCAGGTCCTTGCGCTTGCAAAACAGGCGCCGGAACCACTGAGCTAACTCCCCAGCCCTACACTCTTAATTGTTACTTTGAGACAGACTCTCACTAGATTGCACATGCTGGCCTTGGACTCCAAATCCTGCTTTGCTGCTTGAGCTGCTGGGATTGCAGATGAGTGTCCCATGCCCCATTTATATATGAGCTTCTCATCTGCAGGCATTGTACATCAGAGTCACAAGATGGCTGCTGAATCTGGATATCACAACTGCATTCAAAGGCAGAAAAAGAAGGGGCAAAACAGGAATGTCCAGGGAAAGGCCACTGTACTTTTGCCAAGGAAGGATTTTTGTTGTTATGTTTTGTTTTTGAGACAAGGTCTATGCAACCACACCCAGTATAGGAAGATTTCTTTCTAGACATATCTCCCAGGAACATTACCCATGTATCTTCCTTGCTTCTAACTCTGTCACATGCCACACATAGACCAGGGGATGAAAACTGTCTCCTTGAGATCAGGGTACTCTTGCTTAATACCTGAATAAATGCAGCACCCTGCTAGCAGGAAAGAAAGGGGACAGTGCTAACTGATCATACATCCACACTTTGAGCTAAATAACTTACCCTTCGATGGAGCTCTTCAGAGTATGTCTCATAGAAATAAAAACGTTAGAAAATCTGCATGCTTATCAATAAAAGAATGGCTGAATAAATTGTGGTATATCCACACTAAAGTGTATAATGTAGCCAATAAAAATAATAAGTTATATTCATATTTGTTCTATCCCTATTTATTAATTATTTATTTGCAGTGCTTGGAATTGAACCAAGGGTTAGGGAAGTAGCTCAATGTGAAGGCCCTGGGTTCAAATTCCAGTGTCTCCCCCTAAAATAAATAAAAAGAAAAGAAGAAAAGAGTATATGTTTGTGTATATCAAGGAATGCCTGTAACTGCCTTGGTAAACTAATTCCGTTAAGAATTCTTGTTAAGTCAGGCATGGTGCTACACACCTCCTGAAGCAGGAAAATCACCAAGAGTTTGAAGCTGATCTGAGCTACATAATGAGTTCAAGGTCAGCCTGAACAACAAACTGAGATATTGCTTGAAAAAAACACACAACAACAACAACAAAATGGACTGAAATCAGGAAAGCTGGGGGAAAAAATTATAATGATGCCATTATGTTAATATTAGAGGAATAAAGAGAAGCATGCAATTATAGTCAAAGCCTCCAGTGGCCTTAGAATACAGATGAAGCATAAAGAAATGAAAAGGAAAATAATAATTCAAGAATTACCACAAAATACTCCATGCACATGTTGCTTACTATAAATGCTGCATTCATTCATTCATTCATTCATTCACTCATAGAGTTCTTTTTTAAGGTATAGAGGACTGAATATAGGGCCTTCATACTGTAATATATCCCCCATCCTTTTCTATTTCTTATTTTGAGACAGGCTCTCACTAAATTGTCTAGGTTGGGCTCAAACTTGCAATCCTCCTGCCTCAGCTTCCCAAGACTCTGTGATTACAGGAGTATCCCACCATACCCAGCTCATTCATTGGATTTAAAAAAAAAAATTTTTTTTCAAACAGGGTCTTCCTATGTAGTTCAGGTTGGCCTTGAACTATGTAGCCCAGGTGGATTTCAACTCAAACTTGGGTAATTCTACTGCCCCAGCCTCTTAAATGCTGGAATTATAGACATGTGCCACATTCGTGGGGTTTTAATTCATAATCTAAAATGTCAGACTCTACCTGGGTAGCTATTCAGAATATATGTGGATATGATTTAGAGAAACTCTGTGTTAAGAAAAAAGGGTTGAGGGGCTGGGGATTTAGCTCAGTGGTTCCAGGGACTGCCTTGCAAGCACAAGGTCTTGAGTTTGATCCCTGGTAACTGCATACAACAAAGCCCGCAATCAGCACCACATACCACAGGGAGGGTGTGGTGGCTTGTGCCTGTAATCCCAGCACTCAGGAGGCAGAGGCAGGAGGATTGCTGAGTTCTAGGCTGGCCTGGCCTATGTAGTAAGCTCAGGGCCAGCCTGAACTACAAAGTAAGACAGACCTCATCTCAAAAAAAAAAAAAGAAAGAAAAAAAGGTTGAGGATGTACCTTAGTGCAAATATCTTGGATTCAACCCCCAGTACAATCAATCAATCAATCAATCAATCAATCTCCATTTCCTTCATTATTACATTGTTCCTTTTTAAATTTCCAGTGATGTATTTTCAATCATCTATAGATATTCTTTCGCTTTATTCTTTGCTTTATAATCAGATCTCTAGTTACCAGCTACTCTATTATACTTAACTCAAAAGTCATTGCTCTTGATTTGCTTAATAGCATTGTATTTGTTTAAATTGGACGCCATGGCACAGGCTTATAATCCCAGCACTGAGGAGGCCGAGGCAGAAGAATCACTGTGAGTTTAAGGCTATCTTGGACTACACAGTGAGCCCAAAGGCAGCCTGAAGTGCATAGCAAGACTCTGTCTCAACAAGCAAAAAAGTAAGCACAAGTGTTTGTTTAATTGTGGTATTAATCCTTGGGGCTTTGTCTGTTTTTCAGTTCTGGGAAGTTGAACCCAGAGCCTCATGCATGCTAGCCATGTGCTATACCAAAGAATTACATTTCTAGCTGGCAATCCTTTCATTTTTGGCTTTCCATTTGTATTTCTGCAAAATAAGAGCAAACATAATAAAATATTTGAAGAGTTATGCGAAATCTTCTTTACCAAGATGGCTTTATTGTATGAATTTCAGCACTGGCTGCCTGACAATAGCTTGAAATGTCTGTCACCTGATATATTCAAGTCCAAAAGCGGCAGAAAGATCATTTGGGTATGTTAATGTATAATGTATGACTGCCTGGATTTTATAAAAATCAAATGTGTCCCTGATACTGCAAAAAAATAAAATAGAATACAAAACAAGTCAAATGTTTAAAAGCTGATACCTTTTGTGAATTTAAATAGCTGTAATACAAAGTAGAAAATTATTTGTGCTATCGAAAGAAAGTCAATTTAGGGTCAGGAGTTAGCTCAGTGGTTCTGGAGCCTGCTTTGCAAGTGCAAGGGACGGTTGTGATCCCTAGTAATCACATAACACAATGCTGGGTGTGGAGACTCACACCCACCGGCAATCAGAACCACGTACCACAGTGCCAGGCAAGTATATTCTAGAGACTAGCTATGTAGCTCAGTGGCAGAGTGCTTTCCTAGCACATGTGAGCCTCTAGGTTCCATTCCCAGCATTATAAATGGAAAATAAAAACAAGGTGAAGAAGAAAATAGAGAAGCAGTTTCCCTTACTGAGAACTTTTTCCCAAGGCCATACAAGACAACAGTGAGAAAGACAACAATCCTTAATGACAAAATTAGAAATTCAGACTTCCCTCAAGGCACCCAGGAGAAAAGGAGAGAGATAAGATACTTTGATATATTTGAGACCTTAATTTTTTTTTTCTTAGGAAGAAGAGATGCACTTGTTCATGGAAAGGATTTGATATTAAATTCTACTGGGCATCGATTGTATGTAAGTTTGTGCAGTTAATGTACGTTATATAATCCAATATAGAAAACTGGATTGAACATGCATTTCACTGTTCCAAATTGCTCACTTCCTTTCCTCAAATTCTCACAGCTGTGCCCTAAGAATGAGGAAACAATAGCCCATTGCCCAGTCTAAAAATTTGGACTATAGCTGCACATGGTGAGGCTTACTTGTAATCCTACCACTCAGGAGCCTGGGGCGGGAAGATCTCTGGGAGTTCTAGGCCAGCCTGAACTATATAGGGGGGTTCAAGGTCAGTTTGAACCACCTGTCTCAAAAAAGCAAAAACAAAATAACAACTGAATGAATTTGGACCCTACTCAGACATTTCTCTCAGCTATCTACAGGTGCTAGGATGATAATAAATTCATTAAATTGGGATTTGGAGGGGGCAGTTCAGGCCATATAAATATTCAGCTAGAAGAAAAACCAACTTTTCTTCCAGTCTAGGTTTTGTTTGTTGGTTTGTTCAACTGATTGTTTTTATGATACTACATATTGAACCCAGAGCTTCAAACCAGGCTGCATCCTCAGCCCTTTTTAAAAATTTTTATATTTTAGACAGGACCTTGTTAGTTCACTAATGTTCCTAGGCTGTGTTCAAACGTGCAATCTTGCCTCAACCTCCTAGAGTAAGAGCATAATAAGCATGCCTGGCTTTGCTTTGTCTTTGATATACTAGGCTTTGCTTTTGTTTTTGAGGTACTAGAGAGTAAATCTAGGGTGTTTTCACTGAGCTAGGTCCTCAGCATTTATTTACTTGTTTTGAGACAGGGTCTCCATAAATTGCTATATTTTCCAGGTTGGGCTTGAACTTGCAATCTCCCAGAATGCTGAGATTGCAGGCATGTGCCAACATACTTGACTCTGAGGCTGGCCTTGAATTTACTGTGTAGCCCAGGCTGGTCTCCAACTCATGATCCTTCTGTTTCAATCTCCTGGCAGCTAAGATGACTAGGATGTCATGTAGTCTGTTTGATATTTATATCCCCTCTAAGATTATGAACTCAGGGCTAGGGGTGTAGCCCAGTGGTAGAGCACTTATCTTGCCTGCATGAGGCCCTTGGTTTGATCCTAGCATGGCAGAAGAAAACAAAAGTTTTATAAACTCAAGTGCTGAAACTTCCAAAAACAGAACTATGACTGTTGCACTATAGTCCTAGAGTTTAGTACAGTATACTACAGAGCACTATAGTCCTAGAGTTTAATATAGCACCTGATACATAATAGGCATCTGATAATATGCTCTGAGTGAAACTATGACCACCTTTACCACATAAATAAATATAAAGTATATAATGTACAAATAGTAGCTAATTTACTTTTTACTATTGTTTAAGCAATATTTATTTATTTGTTATTTTTGGTGCTTGAGATTGACCCCCGGGCTTCACTCATGCAAAGGACACAATCTATCACTGAGCTACACACACCCCTTCAACTGGCTTTTATTAACAACAAATTACTGTCTCTCTTATCAGGCTTCTATTCCCCCTAATTCAAAATATGTGTGCCTATTTATTCCAAGGTGATGAATGTTATTTATAAATTCTAGAAAACATGAGTGTGGTGACACAAGCCTATAATCTGATCATTTGGAAGACTGAGGCAGGTGAATCCCCGTGACTCTGAGGCAGTCTACATTATAAAACCTTGTCTCAAAACACACACACACACACACACACACACACACACACACACACACACACACACACACACGTATTCTAGACAGCACTTATGAAATTTGGCAAGAAAATCCAGTTAGTCCACTCTTACTCTTACTTCTTTTCTGTCTGCCACTGGCCTAGCATGTTGAGGGGTTTAAAACACCAAGGTTACAGCTCTTTAATAAATAGTCAGCACAGCTGTTGAATTTCAAAACACGCCACTGCCAGATTCAGTCCTGAGGCTTAAAAAAAAAAACCTTTGAGCATGCTGTTTCTTAGATAAGGGCACTATCTAGAATATTTAAGGAGCTTAAAAAATCAGCCCACCCAAATTTAAAGACTCAGTTCAAAAATGGGCATCTGAAATGAACAGATACTTTTCAGAGGAATAAATAAAAGCAGATAAGAAGCATATGAAGAAATGGTCAACATCACTGGTTATCTGAGAGATGCAGATGAAAACAACACTGAAATTTCATCTCACTCCACAAAGAATGGGCTGCTATTTCAGAATTAGCCGGCAACAAATGTTGGCGAGGCTGGGTGGGGAGGAGCCCTTCCGCACTGTTGGTGGGAGTGTAGATTCGTACAACCCCTGTGGAGATCAGTTTGGAGATTCCTCAAAAAACTAGGTTTAGAGGTTCCATTTGACCTGGCCATTCCTCTGCTAGTACATGCACAAGAGAATTAAGATTCATATCGCAGTGACATATGGGTACTCGTGTTTATAGCAGCTCAATTTGTGACTGCTAAATCTTGGAAACAATCAAAATGTCCGTCAAGTGGAGACTGGATAGAGAAGATGTGTTTCTTTTATAGAATGGAGTACTACTCTGCCATAAGAATGATAAGATTGAGTCATTTATACACAAATGGATGTACCTTCAGGATATCCTCATAAGTGAAATAAATAGAACACAGATATGTAAATATCGTATCTTTTCTCTGGCATGAGAAAATTAAGATGTAAATGAGTTCTACTATGTATAGTAGATATTATGAAACAGAAAAATATTTAAAAGGAAATGAGGTGTAGGGGTAAATAATGAGGGGAAAAATAATGTGATGGGAATAAAAAAGGTAACAAAACTTATGAATATAGGGGGAGGGGGTTGCAGGGTGGGTGAGGGAAAGGGAAAAAATGAGAATCAAGTCATGTCATATTCTTATACAAACTCTCAATGTTGAATGTGATGATGTGTATTCATAATGTAATAATAAAGATTTGAATAATAAAAAAAAACATTGAACTAGTCCAACCCACAAGAGCCCTTATATTCTAGGGTTGAGTCCAGATAAGCAGCCCAGATTCCTCAGCCTTGAACTCACAGCAACCCTCCTGCCTCTGCCTCCCAAGTGCTTAGATTACAGGCATGAGCCACCATGCCCAGCCCTGTGGTGTGTGGCACTGATAGCTGGTGGGTGTGAGTCTTCACTCAGGGCATTGTTGTATTTGGTTCCCGGGGATCAAACCCAGGCCCTTGGACTTGCAAGTCAGGCGCTGGAACCACTGTGCTAAATTTCCAGCCTGAACAGCCCAGATTCTTGCTACTATTGAGTTAATGTCTCCTCTGGGACTAGTGGTATTCTTTCAGGCCACGCCAAGAAATTTCCAGAACTTTAAGTCTGTGGAAGGAGACTGGATTCTTGACCCTTTCCTTGTCAAAAAGTCCATTGGCTTCTTTCTTCCCTCCTTTAGTGAGTAGTATAATGTTAACATCCAAGAAAGCAAAACAGAGCCAGGCATGGTGTCTTATGCCTGTAAGCAGAGGCAAGAAGATTGCCATGAGTTTGAGGCTAACCGGGGCTGCATAGTGAATTCACAGCCAGCCTAAACTACAAAAAAAAAAAAAAAAAAAAAAAAGCAAGACCCTGTCTCAAAAAACAACGAAACAAACAAAAAACAAGAAAGCAAAACAAATAGTCACCTCTGCAGCAGCTCTTTAACAACTGGTAACATATAGAAGTCAATGTTCCAGAGCTTTAAAAAAGGGTGGCGGGGGAGGGGATTTAGCTCAGTGGTTCTGGCCCCTGTCTTGCAAGCTCAAGGGCCCGGTTCGATCCCCAGTAACCGCATACAATACTGGGTGTGGAGACTCATGCCCAGCAGCAACCAGTATCACATACCACAGTGCCAGGCGTGGTGGCTCACGCCTGTAATGCCAGAATTTGGGAGGCAGAGGCAGGAGGATTGCTGTGATGGGAGTTTGAGGCTGAGATCAGGGCCAGCCTGAACTACAAAGTGAGACCCTGTCTAAAAAAAAAAAAAAAACAAAAAAGAAAAAAAGGCTCTGGTGACCAGGGATTTAGTTCAGTGGTTCCGGTGCCTGTCTTGCAAGAGCAAGGATCTGGTTTACTCCTGTAACCACATACAACAATGCTGGGCATGGAGACTCAAGCCCACTGGCAATCAGAACCACATATCACAATGCTGGGCATGGTGGCTCACACTTTTAATCCCAGCACTCTGGGGGCAGAGGCAGGAGGATTGCTGTGAGTTCAAGGCTGAGCTCAGGGCGAGCTGGAACTACAAAAGTAAGACCCTGTCTCAAAAAAAAAAAAAAAGGCTCTGATACAACTTTGGATTTCCTCACTGTACGATGGGGTGCTGTGTTATCACCAATGACAGTCACCTCAGGAAATGAAGCAGCCATATTCACCCTTCTTCAAGGGGTAGATCCTCTGGACTTGTCACTGCAGGCACATAGTAGAGGTTGACTGCACCTCCTGAGTAGGCAACTCTTAGTGGCTTGGGAGATGGGTCAATGGACCAAGTTTCCTCTATGTCACATCCAAGTCATGGGAGTAATCTTATGAGTATACACATATCCAGAATTGTATAGAGAAAGTGGTCCCAGGGATCCACTTTACTGTTCACATAGTAGAGGGCAAGGCCTATTTTATCTCAGCCACAATCCATAGTGCCCATGGACTGCTTCGTACCTTTGGACTGATATACTGTGTTGGCAAGCAGTGTGGGGGCAGCTGCTACTGAGATGCTCATAGTTTCAACATTGACAAGCTCCCAAAAGCTTCTGTCTGCTGCACCCCAAGCCATGGTGGCCAAGAACTGATTTGTATCACCTTGTTTACTGTCTAGGAGGCAATGTAAGCATCCCCTATGGCCTGTAAGTCAACTGCAACAATGACTCTATAGTGAAACTTGAAGCCCTGGGTGGTGTTTTCATGAGTCACAGCTCTCCTGGGACACCCCAACTAGCCACAGCCAGGTGTACTTCACTGCGACTCCTCAGACCTAGTCCAGTAGATGTGCACGACCTCCAAGTCTGAAAACCCAACCAAGTTCATTGGTAGTGATCACTCCAACGTGCCGGCCAATGCCAAGTCTAAAAATGGTTACTCTTGCCTCCTTATGCAAATTGCTTTACTACCTCCTTAAGACTCTACAATTTTTTTTTTTTTATTTTAGGGTTTTTTTTTTTGAGACAGGGTCTCACTTTGTGGTTCAGGCTGGCCCCGAGCTCAGCCTCCAACTCACATCACAGCAATCCTCCTGCCTCTGCCTCCCGAGTGCTGGGATTACAGGCGTGAGCCACCACGCCCGGCACTGTGGTATGTGGTACTGGTTGCTGCTGCGCGTGAGTCTCCACACCCAGTATGGTATGTGGTAACAGGGGAATCGAACCCGGGTCCTTGCGCTTGCAAGACAGAACCCGGGTCCTTGCGCTTGCCTTGCGCTTGCCGGAACCACTGAGCTAACTCCCCGGCCCAAGACTCTACAATTTTGAATAATGTTACTAAAACACAGAGAGAGAGGGCCTATTAAAAGGGAGGGAAGGACAGAGATTTAGCTTAATGGTTCCGGCGCCTGTCTTGCAAGCGCAAGGTCCTGAGTTCGATTCCCAGTCACCATATACTACCGTGCCAGGTGTAGTGGTTCACGCCTGTAAACCTAGCGCTCCGGAGGCGGAGGCAGGAGAGAGGAGAGAGATTTTTATTTCTCCATTAAGAGGCCCTTGACCAATGAGGGCTGCGAATTTAGCTCAGTGGCGCCACCACCTGCCTTGCAAGCACAATGTCGAATCCTGAGTTCTTTCTCTGGTATTTAAAAAAAAAAAAAAAAAAAAGATACTGGAATGACCAATGATTTTTCTATAATAATAAAAAAATCTGAGGCATGCCTGGGCGACATAGTAAACTCAAGGTAGCCTGAACTACAAAATCGAGATCCTGTCTCAAAAAAAAAAGAAATCTGCCCAGAGTGAGTCACAATCTTCATCTTTAGATGTCAAAGAGGTTGGGATACTTTTTTCAAAATTCCACTTTACTAGGCACATATTCATAAAAGAACAAAGGAAGGTATAGTTACTAGGAATGTGATTTTAGTTTCTCTCACAATCTGTAGAGGTATCAAGCCAAAGATTTGGGTCATGGGGTTCAAACTATCTCCTGAATTACCTAACAACCTAACATGCAGAGAGAAAACAGTACATAATATGAGCTCATCCTAACTTGAATACTCTTCGAGGACGTTCCATCCATATAAGTTCACATTCACAGGTCCTGAGGGTCAGGACATCGACCTGTCTTTTCAGGAGACATAATTCAGTCACACCAGAGGCCAACACCCACTAAACACCAGCATCTGTGTCAAGGGTTGTATCTCTTGTTCTTTTATTTGACTTTTTTGGTTCTAACCTTTTATTTTATTTTACAGGTTAATTTTTTTTTTTTTTGGAAGCAAAATATTTCTGGATACATTTTGTTTGTTGGTTTGAGGTAGGGTCTCACTATGTAGGTTCAGGTTGGCTTTGAACTCACAGTGATTCTGCTGCCTTCTAAGTTCTGGGATTACAGCCCTGTGCCACACCTGCTGGTTCTGATCTTTAAAGTGCTGGAATTATACTATATTTTACACAGAAGTGAAACTAAGTTTCATCTGGTCAACTTTCTGTCACCCTTTGTCCCCTTGTGTCTCAAAATTATCTTACAAAATTAGCTACTCATATTCTGCCTGAAACTTCTAACTCTACGAATTCAGACCCGTTCTACAGGAATCATTAGAAGACAGGTCATATATACATAACATAGTAGCCAAGAGTGTGAGTTTTGAGAAAGGTGTGGTGGTACACGCCTATGATCCCAGTACTCTGGAGGCTGGGGCAAAAAAATTGCCGTGTCATTGAGGCCAACCTGGGTTACACTGTGAAGTCAAGGCCAGTGTGGACTATACTGCAAGACCCAGACTCAAAACAAACAAACAAATGAATGAATGTGAGGTCTGCAGTTAGACTTCCTGGAGCTGTGAGCACATGTGATTATTAAATTACTTAACCTCTTAAACCTTAGGCACTTCATATGCAAAGTATGTATGAATAATAAGTATCTCATTTGAGGATTAAATGAGATATAAAACATCTAGTTAGGTTCTTGGTGCATTCTAATTCCTTAAAAGAGTCCTGCATGATGACCTACACCTGCAGTTCCAAGTACTGACAGGCTTGAGGTGGTAGGATGGCTTGAGCTCATGAGTTTGAGATCAGCCTGTGTAACCTAGACATACCTCAGAAAGAAGGAAAGTAAAGGAATATGAACCCACCATTGAGATGGGATGTTAATATATTTCATACTTGCTGCAGATATTTTACTGTTTATTTATTAATTTTATTTTTTTCTGTGCTGGGAAATCAAACCCAGGGCCTCACTCATCCTCGACAAGTGCTATACTACTGAGCTCCACTCCTACTCCATGTAATGTATTTCTTTAAAAGTACAAATGTGGGGCTGAGGATGTCAGTGCTACAATACTTTCTTACTATGTGTGAGGCCCTAGATTCAACTCCCAGTGCTGAAAAAAGGGGGGAAAGAAGAAATATCACAGATGCTCATAGTCTCCCACTCCCTCTGTCCTTTCCTTTCTGTCCACTCTAAGGTAACTTGTCCTCAAGTTAATATGTATTATTTCAATGAATACTTTTTATGCTTTCATTTCATATACTAGTAGTTATAACAATATTTACCAATGTTATTGCATAAGTGGTCTCATAATGTGTGATATATAGTTTGTTTTTTTAAATCATTTTCTCTATTAGTACATGTCTGTAGTACATAATATTTACATTCCTTGAGTAGAGTTGATACATGCACATAACACATCATAATTCCTCTTTTTATCCTTTATTCCTCCTCTCCCTTTCTCTTCCTTCCATTTTCTGATCTTTTTCATTTGTTTTTGTAGCTTCCTTTTCAGAACATACATATATCTATCTATCTATCTATCTATCTATCTATCTATCTATCTATTTTGAGACAAGGTCTTACTCTCTGGTTCAGGCTGGCCATGAATTCACTATGAAGCCCAGGCTGGCCTTGAACTCTAAGCATATATCACTATGCTTGGAAATAGCTTGCTTTTTAAACTCATTTTGGGTCTGGCGATGTACCTCAGTGGCACTGCTCCTGCCTGGTAAGTACAAGGTCCTTAAATTCAATCCCCTATTACCAAAAATGGAAAAAAGAAACAAAACAAAACAAAAAAACTCCTCAGTGTTGTTTCTCAGATTTTTTTTTCTTCTGATACTAGATATTAAATGCAGGACTTTCACCTTGAGCCCTTTTTATTTTGAAACTGATTCTTGCTAAATCACTATAGTGCCCAGGCTGGACTCGAACCTGCAATCATCCTGACTCAGCCCCCCAGATCACCAGGATTATAGGTGTGGACTACTATGTCTGGCTCTGGTTAGAATTTTTGTGTGTATCCTGTTTTAAAAAACCCTTGCATGCCTCCATATAATATTTTCAAACCTTAGGGATTTTTTCCCTCTCTGTCTTACCTTTTCCTTTTTTCCCTTTCTGGCAGATAGATGAGGGTGCTTCATTGCTTTCTAGGAAGCAGTGTGTATGGCCAGGCTAGAAACAGATTAGTCTGGAAAATACTTGAGCCTCTCTTTTCCAAGCACTTCAAGGAGAATTGGGTATGAAGGAGAATGTGGCTTTTGACAGATTAAAAAGAGACATCCCAGCTGGGTGTAGTGGGACCCATTTGTAATTCTAGCTACTCAGGATTACACACCAGCCTGTACAACACAGCAAGACCCAGAATTTTTTTTTAAAGGCCTTAAATTGCAGGGTGAAGTAGGGAGAAGTTAAGTTAGGTCAAACCTCCCTTCCTGCAGCCTCCTGGTGAGACGCCAGAAAGCAACTGCTGCTTAATGAATCTGGGAGATAAAAATGCAAAGCCCACAGTTTCAAATATTATAAGCAGTTGCCCATACCAAATGTATCACAGAGGCCCAGGATTTAGCTTAATTGGTACCAAATGTATTACAGAGGGCCCAGAGAGATAAAGATGCCAAGAAAACAATATCTCTCAATAATACCTTGTGAGGAGAAATGATTCTTCTCAACACTTTCTCAAGGCCTGCCATTGTTAGGAGAGTTCAAAGAATATAACAGATTGATCCCTCACCTCTGGCCCTTGGAGCAGTAGTTATACCTGTTCCTTTATGTGGAAATTGAATTGAGAAAGAGAAGTATTTAAAATTATTCAAGATTGTAGACATAAAACATGGGTGGAAATTATTTGATGTGAACACAGGTGAAAGTATAATCTTCTTAATAAATTTCCAGTTTTAGCCAGCACAGCTTCCTGATGATCTAGGATTAAAATAATAACATGGTTTAAGTGGAAGGTTTTTTTTTTTCCTCTGAATTTTATTCCCTTTTTGATCCTCTTAGGAGCTCACTAAATTTTCTTCCTTCAGTATTTTTCCTTCCCATTAAAACAAGATGAACTTGGTTGCTTTCTTAAGACAAAATAACTCTTAATTTCCATTATAAAAAAATTAAAAGTACTAATTTTTAAGTACGTTTAAAACAAAGTAATATTTGATAAATACAAAATAATATTTGTAAGATATTTAAGTTATAAATCTTTTTCCCCTAATACCAGGAACTGAACATAAAGCCTTCACACTGAATTACATCCCTAGTTCGTTTCTTATATTGGGACAGGGTCCTACCAGGCTCCCTTGGCTAGTCTTCAGCTTGTGAACCTGCTGCCTCAGCCTCTCAGAGTGCTAGAATTACAGGCATTTGCTGTTATGCCTGGATTATTATTATTATTTGGAGAAAGGGTCTCACTAAATAGTCTAGGCTGGCCTTGAACTCACTACGCAGTCCAGGCTGGCCTCAAACTCATGGTGATTCTCTTGTCTCAGCCTCTCTAATGTTGAAGTTACAGGTGTGTGCCACCATACCCAGCTACTATGTCCAGTTTAAATTACAAATCCTAATAATAGACATTCATGAATCTTAAAAAGTAGAACATCATCAGTTACTTGCTTTTATTTGAATATTCTCCTTTTTCTCATGTAAATATTATTTTGACTTTTACATTTTTTGGTTTTTAAAAGTTCTATTGCCTAGATATGGATTCATAAAAATATATATTGTTTAGCCAGGCATGGTTGTGTACAACTGTGATCCTAGCACTCTGAAAGGCTGAGGATCTTAAGTTTGAGTTGAGCTACAGTACCTTGGTGACTTACTCAGAACCTGTCTCCTAAAAGAGGGGACAGGTTGTGGTGGTGAATGTCTGTGATCCCAGTATTTGGGAGGCCGAGACACGAAGATTGCCTAGAGTTCAAGGCCAGCCTGGGCTACATCGTGAGTTTAAAGAAAGAGAGAAAATGAAAAACCGTGGAAGTAAAATGCAATTGATAACCCTCAACTTACCTAAGACAAATCTGGGAAGCACTGAGGTAGAAGAGATGAAAAGGCACCAAGCTGAATTTATGAAGTGGTACCAGCAGAAGTAACAAGACAGATTAGTAATTCTTTTCAGAAATATAAAACAGATAATTTTATAATGATGATGAAGGAAATGATGGTGAATCTAGAGCAGATATCAATAAAAAAAAATAGCAGAGCTTAGGAAATTCATGGAAACCGTGAATGTCCAACATAGAAAAGAGCCAGATTCCATAAAACAGACTCAACTAGAAATCTAGGAGATTAAAAATTCTTATTCACAGGCATGAGCCACTACTCCTGGCAACACTCCATTGTATTAAAAACAAACAAACAAACAAACAAACAAAAACTGGGGCCAGAGATTTAGTTTAGTGCCTGCCTAGCAAGTGCAAGGTCCTAAGTTCCATCCCCAGTAACCACCTACAACAATGCTGGGCATGGTGGCTCACACCTAAAACCTCAGCATTCATCACACACCACAATGCCAGGCGTGGAGTTTAGGAAACCACTGAGCTAAATCCTGGCCCCTTCTAGCTTGTTCACGCCTGTAATTCCAGCACTCAGGAGGCAGAGGCAGGAGAATTGCTGAGAGCTCAAGGCTGGCTTGGGCTACATAGTGAGCTCAGGGCCAGCCTGACCTACAAAGTGAGACTTTGTCTTAAAAAAAAAATCTCGATTTGCTCTTGAGTCACTAATCATGGTTTTCATTATGGTCATCATCTTTGTAGTTATCTGAGAAATTTTTCTGATTTGATTTTGTCTGGAGCCTCATTCATGTGCTTTGTTGTTTCTGTTATTTGCACTTCAGAGTCTAGGTAGGTAGCTTTTGTGTTGTTCCCTCTTATTTTCTCCTGCATTTGTCATTCATAAGGTACAAGTCTGAGGTAGTATCCTGCTTAAGTGCCTTCTCATTTTCTATTCTTTTTTGTTTAATTTTTAGTTGATATTTGTAAATTGCTTATGGCAAATAGCTTTGTTGTTCATATGTAGAAACATAGGAAATGACTCAGTTCATTCCTTAGGAAATGACTAGTTCTCAAAGATATCTTCCGGATATAGCTGAGTTTTGGATTTTGAGTCTGTTGCAAGATCCTACCTTTTCAATTTATTGGGGATGAGAAATTGCTGCTTATTTGGCTTTAGCATAAGTTCTTTTGCACTGGCCTATAATATTGTTTACAACCCTTAGGCAATCTCAGTCTTGGCTTACTAGGAAGAACAGCTGATTAGAACAGTTATATCACCTTGGCTAAAGTAGTATAATCAGCAATAACAACAACACCAAACACAGTGTAGAAAATGGCAAATTGTGGTAACTATTAATTTGCCATCTTTAACTGTATGAACTAAGTTGTGGTTATATAACAAAACCTAAAACAAGCTAGAGAATTATATGCAGTAAATATGCCCTGGTGATTTGGTGATTTTATCTTCAGAGAAGAGAATTTATTAGTCCTTAGGGGGAAAAATAGAGAATAGAAGAGGAAGAGAGTAGAAACAAGGCTGGAGGACAAAGCAGGATTATGCAAACTCTGGGAAACTATTGAAGAAGATGGGAGAAGGAAGAAATTAAAACAAGAACAGAACAGAACAGTAAAAAACAGAAAACATATACAAACAAGATCAAGAAACAAAACAAAACAAAAACAACAAAAGGAAAAATAATAAGAAAAATATCTACTTCGGTGGATGTCTCTTTGTTACTGGTAAGCAAGGGCACACAGAGCCCATACCTGTGCTGATTAATCAGAGCTAGCCAGTCTGAGCGTAGGGTAATGTATAAGCTCTGTAAACCTGTTCTGTTGGTTCTATAAACCTATTCTGTTAGTTCTGAAGCTGAAGCTGGATTCTGGCTGTGAAGCTGGAACCCATTTTGTTCAGTCTGTAGCACTCTATGTACCTTCTCCTAGCTTGAATTTGTTCTTCTTTTTTAAGATTTTGAAACAGAGTCTCGTTTTGTAGTTCAGGCTGGCCTTGAACTCACTATGTTGTCCACGCAAGCCCGGAACTCACAGCAATCCTCCTGCCTCTGCTTTCTGAGTGATGGGATTACAGGCGAAAGCCATCATGCCAAGGACTGTGGAATGTAGTTACCGGGGATCGGACTTGGGACCTTACACTTGCCAGGCAGATGCTGGAACCACTGAACTAAATCCCTGTTCCATTCTCTCTTGAATTTGGCTTCTTGACCTCCTATTAACTTAAATTCAGTTCCATTTCACATTGATGGAATCAGCCCACAGCTGCTCTGAGTTCTGAGCTCAGTTAGCCTCTCTCCAAGATGGCTACCAGCCAATCATTCTCTCTGGGAAACATTTGAACCAAAATAACTCACTAGCCACTGCAGTCTGGTGCATCTACTGCTCTATTCCACCAGTGCCTTTCTCCATGGAGGCCTCTGGGATTGCCAGTAGTCACCATGCATCTGCAGGTTTTAGCTTCTCTTCCTAAGAGGTGAGTCAAGGCTCAAGGAGAATCCATCTCCTTCTTCTTCATTGATGTCACTCTCTTAATTTTCCCAGTGGGCTTCAATTCTCTCTTCAGTGCCTTGCTGGTGCCCAGAGACTGATTTCCCTTCTTCTTTCATACCTCATATTGCTATATTCCAGTGTGTCAACACCAAACCTTATAGAGACTGTTTTTCTGCAGTTCACACTGTGGGTGACCAGGTTAAGAGGATACAGCCAGAACACTTGTGGCAAACTTCAATCCTTAGTGAGTCCCACAGCAAAAGGATTGACAACCAACAAACAACAAAGTTGGAACCTTGAGAAAAAGACTGAGCCGGGACTCAACTCTTGCTACTCTGAGCAGCGGCAGCCAAAGGCCAAATACTGCAGCAGCAGAAGGGGGAGTAGAAGAAGCCATAACTTGAAACTCACTGCACCTTTATTGGGTACCAAGTCTACACACCCATAATCCTAGCATGCCTAAAACAGGGAGGTCCTACAATAATCCATATAATTGAAGATTGTATAAGGCAGGGCAGACAATTTTAAATCCCAGTAAGTCCCAGTAAATTTTAAAGAAGATAATCCTAGTGCAGTAATCTTTGTAGTTTAAAATCCCACAGGGTGGGCAGATGTCCGCAATAATCCCAGTAGTTGATCCCTCAGGGCAGGGCAGACATCCTCAAATCCAAATTAGTAAGTCATAAGTCTGAGTAAGTCATTCACAATTCCCAACAGTTCATCTCTCCACTATCTTCCCAGAAGTCCTCTTTTAGTCCTACTGTTAACCTCTTTCGTCCTTTGGAATTCATTCTTCATTTCCAAGGGACATGAACTTGGCACATCTGATATCTACCAGGTTAAACATTATATTTGCCCTATATCAGTACTTGAAGTCAAACCTGGAACCTTGTACATGATAACCAAACACTCCCTCACTATTGAACTCCCAACATTTTTGAATTGATGAAATTTATCCCTTTTAAAGGTATGCTACTGGTACTAAGTTTAAAAAGCAAACATTGTTTTATATATAAGGGCCTTAGAACTTACTCCTTTAGTAAAATGTATAATAGGGCCAGGGAGTTAGCTCAGTGGTTCCAGCACCTGTCTTGCAAGCGCAAGGGCCCGGGTTTGATCCCCGGTAACCACATACCATACTGGGCGTGGAGACTCACACCCAGCAGCAACCAGTACCACATACCACAGTGCCGGGCGTGGTGGCTCACGCCTGTCATCACAGCACTCGGGAGGCAGAGGCAGGAGGATTGTGATGTGAGTTTGAGGCTGAGCTCAGGGCCAGCCTGAACCACAAAGCGAGACCCTGTCTCAAAAACAATGTATAATAGATATTGGCAAATAGGAAGAAAGTATTCAAATGGGAAGAAAGGAAGGAAGGAAGGAAGAAGTAAAAGAGAAAATTGAAGGAAAAATGGAAACAAAGCTTTCATGAATAGGGAGGGAAGGAGACTTGACAGAGGGTGGAATGGGAAAAAAAGAGGCAAGATGTATCATGTACAGGTGCAAATTCCTTATGATGACTGCTACTATTATGCATGCCTAAAATGTATCAATAAATGTCTTGTTATAAAATAGATTTACTCCTATAGGAAACAGAAAAGAAAAAAAAAGATTTACACTTGTATATATTTTTTCCTTTTCTTCCCCCCATACTTTAGGTACACTTCTACTGTTTTGGTCCCCCTGCCCCCCATACTGGTGACTAAACCTAGGGCTTTCACACTAAACTGTATTCCCAACCAACTTTTATTATTTTATATTTTAAGACAAGGTCTCACTAAGTCAACAAATTGACCAGGATGGGCTTAAATTTGTCATCTTTCTGCCTTCACCTCCTAGAGTGTTTGACTTGCTGGTGTGTACCACCCACCATGTCTGACTTGGTTGTTATTAGTTTGATTTTTCCTTTTCTGGATTTTTAAACTACTGAGGATCTTTCACTATGCAGTAAACTTAATTCAAATTGGAAGGAAAAACGGAAACAAAGCTTCTGTAAATAAGGATGAGAAGAAGGTTTAATGGGAGAGAAGGCATGAGAAAAAAGGAGAAGCACGATATTTCATGTGCAAGTACAAATTCTCTATGATGAATGTTATCATTATGTATATCTAAAATGTACTAATAAAGATTTGCAAAAAATCAAAAAAATAAATTAGTTAATTTGAACTGATCTAAGAGGAATACAATTTCAAGTCCAGGCTGGTGTACATAGTGAGATTTTCTTTCAAAAGCCCAAATAAAATAAAATAAATCTAGTCCATTAGTATTTATGCCATTTTATCCAAAGCAATAAATACACAGATGTTCTGAGCAAGGTTGCACACATCTGTCAGCCCAGTGCCTGGGAAGTTCTTGCGGCAGGATTGCAAATTCCACCTCCGTCTGAGTTATTTAGTGAGACCCTATTTTTTTTTTTTTTTTTGAGACAGGGTCTCGCTTTGTAGTTCAGGCTGGCCCTGAGCTCAGCCTCCAACTCACATCACAGCAATCTTCCTGCCTCTGCCTCCCGAGTGCTGGGATGACAGGCGTGAGCCACCACGCCCGGCACTGTGGTATGTGGTACTGGTTGCTGCTGGCGTGAGTCTCCACGCCCAGTATGATATGTGGTTACCGGGGAATCGAACCCGGGCCCTTGCGCTTGCAAGACAGGCGCCGGAACCACTGAGCTAACTCCCCGGCCCTCAAAGACACTGTTTTTTTAAAAAAAGAATGAAAGAAAGCAAGAAAGAAAAAGGAAAGAAAGAAAGGGAAAAAGGAATTAAGGAAGGAAGGAAGACAAAAAGGTTTGTAGTGTACCTCAGTGGTAGAACTGGGTGGGGTTTGAGCACAACCTAGGGAATTGAGGAAACTAGCAAGATCTTGTGTCAGCATAGAAAAATTTAAAAAGCCTGGGAATATATTTTTCAGTGAAGACCCTGGGTTCACTTCCTAGTACAGGGGGTGGGGTGGGGGAGGAGTATGCACAGTGCAATGTAACACCAAGTTGAAGATGATTGTCTTCTGAGAATTTTTCTTTTCTTTAAAAAGTTTTGACCTTTTCCAGGTGTAGTACCTCATACTTGTAATATCAGCACTTGGGAGGCTGAGGCAGGAGGATTACTATGACTTTGAGGCCAGCCTGGGCGACACAGTGAGTTTGAGGCCAGCCTGTACTACATAGCAAGACCCTGTCTCAAAAACAAAGTTTTCATTTTAGCCAGGTATGGTAATACATGCCTATTATCCCAAGATTTGGTATGCTGAGGCACAAGGATTGCCCCAAGTTTGAGGCTATGCTGTGCTTGCAGTCAGTTCAAGGATGACCTGAGCTACACAATAAGACTGTGTGTCTCAAAAACAGTTTTCAGGGGCCGAGGATTTAGCTCAGTGGTTCTGGCATCTGCCTTCTGTATATTTTGCCCATTCTGCAAGAACAAAGTCCCAAATTCGATCCTGGTAACCACATACCACAATGCTGGGTGTGATGGCTCACACCCACCAGCAATCAGTACCACATACCACAATGCCTGGCCCAGTGGCTCACACCTGTAATCCCAGCACTTGGGAGACAGAGACAGGAAAACTGCTGTGAGTTTGAGGCTCACCTGTGCTACACAGTGAATTCAGAGCCAGCCAGAACTACAAAGCAAGACCCTGTCTCAAAAAACTAAAATAAATAAATAAGTAAATTTTTTTTAAAATCCTGAATTATAAGGGCACAAAATTAAATTGCTCAACTATTATTGCAGACAGACCCTAGAAGATGTGGTATTGGCTCTCACTATCTTGCATTCCAGTGAGAAATGTAAGTCTGTAATAAACAGTTCTCCCAGGTAGGGTGGTACACACTTTTAACACAGTTATTTGGGAAGCTGAAGCAGGAAGATTGCAAGTTCCATCTCATCCTGGACAACTTAGTGAGACCTTATTAAGACAGAGAGAGAGAGAGAGAGAGACAGCTTTGAATGGGAAGTGCCTCAGTGGTAGAGCACTTGCCTAGCCAAGTGTCAAGTCCTGGGTTTAATCTCCATTACAAATAAATAAATAAACACATCTGAGGCAAGAGGATTGTGGACAAAGCCAACCTGAACTACAAAGCAAGACCCTGTTTCAAACACACACAAGTTGAGTTAATAATCAGTAATGAGAAGAAAAAAAGACAGGAAAATAGAACAATGTGAGATTTGGGAGTGAGTGTAAAAAGATTAAATAAACTAGTTCTAAAAGGCTTCTCTTAAGGGGTGGCATTTGAGCCAAGGCCTGCAGGCTAAAGAATCAATGGATATGTGAAAGAAAAGAAGTTCCAGGTAATTCTAGGAATGGCAATGCACATGTGTAATTCTAGAACTTGGGAGGCTGAGCCAGGAAGATTGTGAGTTCAAGGCCAGCCTGAGCTGCAGAGTGAGATTCTATTTCAAAGAGAAAGATAGGAAGGAAACAAGAAAGAATAAAGAAGGCCAGGGAAAAAGAAAAGGAAGTAGAAAGACCTTAGAAGAGTTTGGTGTTTTTATGAAACAGAAAGAAAGACAATCTGGGGCTCAGAATACAGCTCAGTTATAGAGCCTTTGTCTAATATGCACAAACCACCAAATGGATTGCCACCACTGCAGGAAAAGGAAAAAAATATATATATATATATATAAATTTTATATATATATATATATATAAATTTTATATATATATATAAATTTTATATATATATGGAGAGAGAGAGAGCTAGTGTGGCTGGGATAGAGGTGCAGACTGGTTAAAATCTAGGAAATTATGTTACTGAGTCAGGGGTCTTATCCATGTTCTTTTTCTTTTTTTTTTTTTTCTTGATATTAAGGATCGAACTCAGGACCTCTTACTTGCCAGGCAGATGCTGTGCCACTGAGCTAAATGTCTGGATTATCCATGTTCTTTTTTGGGTTTTTTTTCTGTAGTACCAGGAATTGAACTCATGACCTTGTGCTTGCAAGGAAGGTGTGGTACCACTGAACTAAATCCCAGGCCTTACCCATGTTCTTGATATTTTAAACACAGAATTGAGCAGGACACCCGAAAGTAGCAGAAGATTAAAGATATATTTGAAAAACAGAGGAAAGTGTCCCCTCCACACGGTGAGGGTGGGCCAGGAAGAAGTGTTCATGGTCACTAGGAAGCTTGGTCTTATGGGCCTTTAGTCTTGTGGTTTGGTTTGGGATTGGAGTATTGGTCTGAGGTACGACTCGTGCCACTGAATGATTTGACTTGGTTCCTCCTTTGAGGGGTGAACTTTTGCAGCTCATGGAGTATCTGCCATGGTGTCCAAACCCTGAGTGTGGATCAAATCTGCATAGTCAGTGACATGGCAATCAGGACTGGGGTTGCCAAGGTTTGCGGAATAGTAGGGACTTACAGTGTTTAAGCTAAATTACATAGATACATTTTGCCAGTGTATTTAGAACCAGGCATCCTTGTTCTGGGTTAATGTTTAATGTAGAAGGTAGAGCTAGCCCTGGAAACCAGGCCTCAAGGCAGCGCTCCCTTCTTTCATTAACTGTTTCCTAGGTGACCTTACGCCTCAGATCTTGCTCAGAAAATGAGCTCCAAGATAGGCCCTCCATTCTTTCTCCAGCTGTTTTGCCTCCTACCTCCTTCCTGAAAAAGACCTAAGAAGTACAAGGAGAACAGATGATGCAGGGTCTTGTGGGCCACTATGAGGACTTGCTTTTTGTTTTGTCTCTGTTTTTGTTATTTTTTTTTTTGATGCTGTGAATATGAATACAGGGCCCTGCACATGCTAAGCAGGTACTTCACCACTGAGCTACACTTATAGCCATGACTAGTTTTACACTGACTGAGATGGAAGTCATATTCTGTATATATATTTTACATGAAGTCATACACATTATATATAATGTTGCTTTGTGAGACAGTAGTACGGGTAGCACAGTGAGGTCTGGAAATATCACTTCCTTCTACTCGCTGGAGTTTTGGCAACACTTTAGGTTCAATCTTTCTTCTATTTTAAAAAAGCAGGAATAGGCTGGGGATTTAGCTCAAGTGTACCACATCTACCTTAACACAAGGGTCCAGTTTGATCACTGGTACTGCAAAAAAAAAAAAAAAAAAAACAAAGAGTCTGGACATCTCTATAGCTCCAGGCAAGTGAGCATGCATATTTGATCTTCTGGCCTAACTTTCAATAATCTTTTATCTACTCTACATTTTTTTATAGCTTTTTGAGACAGGATCTCACTGTAGTTCAGGCTGACCTTAAACTCACTATGTAATCCAGGTTGGCTTCAAAATCATGGGAATCCTCCTGCCTCAGCTTCCTGAGTTCTAGGATTATAACTGTTCTCTATCACTCCCAGCTCTCCACTATAAACATATTCAAGGTTTATAAATATGTGAGACAGAAGATTAGGGTATGGCAAAGCTGGCTGGGGTAGTAAGTGTGACCTGTTAATTACAAAATCCCAAGACATGTGTGCAGAACAGTTCCCAAAGCCCTGCACATTGACTTTCCATGAGAGCTCAAGCGCGTTTTGGATAGGATGTCCTAGACCTGATGTCATCCTTAGGAGTGGTTGATACCAAAATGATGGTCCATATTGAATTTTTATCCACCTTGTTCTCTCTTGCATGGCAGCCCACACTCATATGTAAGGTATGCTGCTTTTCCTTTTTTTTTTAGTTTTTTGAGACAGGGTCTCACTTTGTACTTCAGACTGGTCTGAACTCAGCAATCCTCCTGCCTCTGCCTCCTGAGTGCTGGAATTACAGGCATGAGGCACCACACCTGGCACTATGGTATGTGGTACTGGTTGCTGGTGGGCGTGAGTCTCCACACCCAGCATTGTTGTATGTGTTTGGATTGAACCAGGACCTTGGGTTTGTAAGGCAGAACTGGAACTCCTGAGCTAAATCTCCAGCCCCAACTTTTCCTATTTTACTTAGCCCCAAACTTGTTTTGCAGAGCTGTTCCTTTTCCTACCTTCCACAAAACTTTGGTATCATTTGTAGTTTTTGTTTTAACCAATTCTTTGTTTGGGACAGAAAAAAACCTAGGTTTTTCAGAGGTGGCTGGATTTAGAGGATGGGATACTGAAATTAACTATATAATGCTGTGATTAAGGGCGTGTGATTAGTAAATTAGTCCACTGATTGGTTTAGCATAGTTCTGGACGTGGATAATGGGAAGGCTCACTGTGAGTGTGAGTGCTACCTGCCCTAAGGGTGTGTAGTTTGGATAGTACATAAGAGACAAAAAGAAGGTTGCTGTCATCACTTGCTGTGACTGCTGCTGCTTTGCTACTTCACTGCTTGCTGCCTTCTGCCCTCTGTGAACTGTCTCTCCTCTGTGACGCCCCTCTGCTCTGCCACTGTGTCTTGAAGCCAGCCAATAAAAAACTGAAACATTTACAATCTGTGAACCAAATAAATCTTTCTTCCTTTAACTTTGTTTTAGGTATTTTCTCTCAATAATGAGAAAAAGTAACTAAGACAAATCACCTCCAGAAGGACACTCCAGTTCTCCAAAAGCTGGTGACCTATTTTACGAGCCAGCCAAAGAGCAAGTAAAACCCTCTGGGCACAGTTTTTTCCTCTCTCATGCCTCCAAACTGGAGAACCCAGGAGAAACCTCGTGGTACAGGGAACTCTCTCTTGTCTGTTCCAGCTTGTGTGGAGGTGTATCGCCTCCATATTTTTCTTCTAACTGTAGGTGGTATACAGGCCTGAATTAAGTTTTTCACCCCTTTTCTTCTCTTTCTCATTTCTGTTCTTTTTTTTTTTTTTCTTTTTTGACAGGGTCTCACTTTGTGGTTCAGGCTGGCCCTGAGCTCAGCCTCCAACTCACATCACAGCAATCCTCCTGCCTCTGCCTCCCGAGTGCTGGAATGACAGGCGTGAGCCACCATGCCCGGCACTGTGGCATGTGGTACTGGTTGCTGCTGGGCGTGAGTCTCCACGCCCAGTATGGTATGTGGTTAGGGCGGGGTGGGGGGGAATGGAACTCTGGCCCTTGTGCCACTGAGCTAAATCCCCGGCCCCTCTGGTCATTTATTGAGGATTCAAATTAGTCCAGACAGCCTCTGATTAATCCAGTTTCAGAACAGATCATTCATTGCTGGGGAGTTAGTTCAATGGCACTGTATCTGCCTCAGAACAGATCATTCAAGTATTGTATGTATGACCTAGAGTTTTGTATGTCTTTTTATCTCATGTTTCTATTCTGTGATAATTTGCTCTGTTTTCTCAATGTTTGGTGAAAAAATAGCTGTTGATAATGTGGTAGCATGCTTGAGTTGCACCATCTTGCCTCATCATACTACTGACTGCCCTCTTGTCATGTGACTAGTTGTCCATTTTGGAAACAAGCCCAATGGTTTGAGCAGAATGACAGAACAGTCAACAGATTTTAATTCAAGTGGTTATGAATTAAAGGAGGGTCACCTTCATTCCTAAGATTTTTAAGGTTTTTTTCTTAAAAGAGAGGTTTCTACCTCCACTGCCTTCAGGAAAGTCCAGAGTTTTAACTTTGGGGTAAATGCAAATTGCTTCTTAAATGACTCCACCTTGCTTAAGTAGAACCATCAAGTGGTTCAGTGTGTCCAAGGGAGTCTTAAGGGGAGAGAGTCCAACCTGGTCCACCTGGGAATTTTGAAGGACTAAGTAGAGCCATCAAAATGGCTCAGCCTCTTCTCCCTTATGAGTCAGTGAGCCCCAGTATGGAGACACAAAGCCCTCAGCTGAGCTTTCTTCTATGCATCTCTTGAGAATGCTTGTACTTTGGACAGAGATGACTGTCTCGTAAATTACTGAGTTTCACAAGAGCCACTTTGTGGACTTATCATGTCTTTCCTTCTGTGTGGGACACCATTTTAAGGACCTAAGACCTAGCTGACTCTATAGGCTCCGAGATAAGCCATGGGAAACTTCATGAACTGTGCTCTACAGGTTCTACTGACTTTGCCACTAGACTGTATCCTTGGTCAGTTGAAAAGGTTTGATCCTACTGGTTTAAAAAAATGATCTACTAACATAATACGGTTTGCATTTAATATGAACTAGGAAATGGCAAGACATGGGTATGGGATGACAGTTTAAATTATGAGACTATTTTTTAGCTAAACTGTTTTTGCTTAAAACATAGAAGGTAGAAAATGAAATCGCTTATGTTGAGGCTTTTGTGACCCTTTATGTCAGAGAGAGAGACTATGGTATTTAGAGTGATCCCCCCAAGAGATATCTTTGATGATCCAGTCCTCAGATCCCCGCGTCTCTCAGGGGGATATGGGTCTCTCCCATCTGTCTAATGAGTAACCTGTAGATAACATGCTGATTCTGTGACATGGAGGCTCCGTCCATGTCAGTCAAATGGATGTCAGAAGGAGAGAGAAGAGCAACTCCCAAGTTTCTGGGAGTGTAAATGTCCCATTTGCCAAGATGGTGACTGTTAGGTCCTGGAGGAGGAGGCTATAAAGTCAGAGATGTGGTGTTTACAATGCCCAAAGACAGCCATCAAAGGATATCAAGGAAACAAAGACTTCATGTCTGGAGTTAGAGCTCAATGTTAGTATGGCCCTGAGACACAGAGCCAAGAGCTGGCCACACTGGGACAATTTTAAAGCAGCATTGCATTCTGAGTACTAAATTTAATGTGAGTTGCATTCTGGGTACTAAATTTAAAGAAAAAAAAATTGGGATAGGATATAGCTCAGTGGTGCCACCCCTGCCTGACAAGTGCAAGGTCCTGAGTTTGATCCCTGGTACCAAGGAAAGCAACAACAAACAAATAAATTTTAAGAAAGATGGGTAAGAAGCACTTAACCTTGTCTCCCCACCACTGTGGGTACAAACAGAGGATCCCGGGCATCCTGGCTACCCACTCCATCGCCTTGAGCTGATCCCTGGAGACACTGCCAGCTCTAGTGGCTGGAGCGTCTTCCAGGCCCACTTCCAAGCTACTTCACGCAAGGCTTCCTGGGAGCTGTCAAGGCTCCTATTTTTAATTAGATTCATTATGTGGGTATTCTTACCAAGGAGATGGCCCTCAGGTTCTTGATAATTTATGTAACTTTTCTCTGTGTTATACTTTGTCCTCCACAAAAAGCATGAATTCTTTTATTTTATTAAATTTTTTTTTTCAGTACCAGAGATCAAACTCAGGCCTTTGTGCTTTCAAGGTAGGCATGGTAGCACTTGAGGTAAGTCCCCAGCCATGGAATTCTGTCTTATTAGTGAAGTTATTTTCTTTCTCCCATTGAACAGACAGCTCAAGAGTTGCTAACACTTTCTTGTTTTCTTTTGATGTTTTTTTCTCCAACCCAGGCAGTGAACTACAATACCCACAAGGTAGTTAGCAAGCATAATCCTCAGTAGGTAGGGTCTACAGCCCCTCCAAACCAGAAGAAGCTATAGACAGTGACACCTCCCCCCGACCTGACTCCCTCAGCATCCCCAAGAGAATATAGGGATACATGCCTCTCAGGAGGAAACAATAGGATATGATGGTTTGACAAAGCTAGCTGGGATAGTAGGTGTAATCTGTTAATTACAAATTCCCAGGACACATGTGCAGAGCTTATCCCGAAGCCTTCCACATGGACTTCTCATGAGAACTCGAGTAGGTATTGTACAGGATGGCCTAAATGTGATATCAGCCTAAGGAGTGGTTGATAGAAAATGGACAGTCCACATTGAAATTTTGCCCATCTGTTCTTTCCTACACTATACAGAACTCTTCCTGTTTTTACTTGGCCCAATCTTGCTTTGCAGAACCTGTTTTTTCTCTTACCTTTAATAAAACTGCTATTATTTGTGTTTGTCTTGAGTAATTCTTTGCTCAGGACAGAAAGTACCTAGAAACCACCTCCAGGAAGAGCCTCCAGCACCCTAAAGCCCAGTAACATATGGACTGCATCTCATGTATAATGTAATCAGAATCAACTGCAGAGAGATCCTGCACACTAGAAGTTCCTGAGATGACTCAGCACCCTGTCAGTCATTCCTGTTAATCTTACCTAGAGACTCGTTAAAAGGCAACTGTGCTGGAGCATACATCTTTTAAAAGCTGAAAGCCTGGCTTATCTGTGTGTGCTGTGCTTTTTGCATCTCCCACTCCTCAGGCTGATGTAAACATAACCCATCCTGTGAAAAACCTGCTCAAGTTCTCTCAACAATTCCAGCAGCACCAAACAAACAAACAAGCAAGCAAACAAACAAAAATGTGTGTGTATGTGCACGAATGCCTGTACATTCATGTATTCCCACAAAGAAAAGGTTTCTGAAGCAAATGGGATGAAATTTGAAGATTAAAAAAATGCTTGAAAGCTAGTTACATAACTGAGAGCATCATGATACTGCAGCGCCTCTTTCTCTCTTAACTGGTCTACTACCACAGTCCTTGTTCTTTTGCCAGGACTTTT
The DNA here is from genome assembly GCA_004026965.1 of Petromus typicus. Classification (NCBI taxonomy): domain Eukaryota; kingdom Metazoa; phylum Chordata; class Mammalia; order Rodentia; family Petromuridae; genus Petromus; species Petromus typicus. The sequence continues at coordinate 67,286 of PVIR01005842.1, forward strand.
CAAAGAGCCTGGCTGCCTATCCTGCTTTTGGTCTCCTTAATGCCCTTGCTGCTAATCTGTTCTTCCTGAATTTCCTGGACCTTAGGTTTCCTTAAGAGGGAGTATTCAGGGAAAGTTTTCTTGACATTCCCCCTCCAAAAACATCTTCCATCCTAAAAGGAAATACACAAGGAGGCAACCATTCATTGAATTGTGTCTTGATGTTGTCCTGCCTGGTCAATGGCCATACTATGCTGAATGTGCCTGATCTTGTCTGGTCTTGTTTGGGCAGTCATCAAAGACGTTAAGAACAAAGTCACAACACCATTTCACAGAATAGCAATGTGGAATGGATTGGGTCCCTGGTTCCTTACCTCAGGACTTCTTGGATGAGGTAATGGGGTTATGCAGAGTGATTTGGGGCAAGAAAATAACATTTTCTTGTTATTTTAGCCAATTGACTAATTTCAGAAGTTACTGCAATTTATTTAATTAATTGGCATACCCATTATACATGGTCTTCGTGAGCAGTCAAATTCTCTACGAAAACATGTATAGGCCAGACACTGTCTTTCTTTGTGCCTGATGTGTTGTGAAGAGACAGCTTATGATCTTTGGGTAGCCAACCAGATGCTGTCTTTGAATCACAAACCAAGAATACAAGGATGAAGGAAAGAATTTTAGGTTATTCACTCTATTCCTATAGTTCCTTTATTAACTATGTGTGTCCCACACATAGTTTCTTTCTTTCTTCTTCCTTTCTTTTATTTTTTTGTAATAGAGATTAAACCAAGAGGTTTTAGACTGTGTTACATCCCCAGCCCTTTTTTATTTAGTGAGCTTTTACATTTATTAACTGTAGGAAAAGAAACGTTATACAAAGCGATTTGGGGCAAGTAGAAATGGGAAAAATACTTTCTACAGTGAAAGAGAGAACTCAGTAGCACATAATTCAATGGCAATTGTCTTTCTGTATCCTCCACTCCTTAGGGTGGAATTAGGTCTAGGCCATCCTATCAAAAACTTGCTTGAGTTCTTGGGAGAGGAATTCAAGATGGCACCCTGACTGGCTCCACCTGCAGGATTTGAGAACAGTCCTGAGCATGTGTCCTGGGAGTTTGTAATTAATAGGTTATGCCTGCTTCCCTAGCCAGTCTGCCATGTCATAATCTCCTGCCTCAGCTTCCCGGAGTGCTGAGATTATGGACATATGCCACTATACCTGGCACACACAAATGATATATTTTATTTAATTATTTTTGTTTTTGAGACAAGGTCTCATTGTGTGGTTCAGGCTGTGAACTCACTATGTAGCTCAGGCTGGCTTTGAACTCAGAGCAATCCTCCTGCGCCTGCCTCCCGAGTGCTAAGATTACAGGCATGCACCATCATGCCTGGTTTACACACATGATATCTATAAGCACTTAATAGTTATCCAGTAATTCCCTAGCCAGGATTTGTTTCTGCTGTTCAGAGCCAACAACTCTAACAGAGGTATAGGATCACAGACAGGAATATTCTAATCACTAAGAAGTGTTGTCTAAGTGGGTACATGCTTGTAATCCCACATACTTGGAATGCTGAAGAATAAAGTTGAAAAATTTGAGGACAGTCTGGTTGGTGTCAGAGTTGGTGTGCTGAAGGTTGGCCTGGTCAAGCAAGCTTCTCAAAGAATAAAAACACACATGAAGTAGACATCACAAGAAAACAGGAACAAAACTTTATTTTATAGCACAACACTTATAGTGGCAATTATCAGCTGAGACATAATGAGACAAAACTCGTGGACAGTCTTGCATGGCCATGTGGCACATGTCTAGTTATGTGTGCTGTTTCATTATTATCTATATAATGAAGTTCCATTGTGTGCCCTCACTAACCAGTGGGGTTGTGTCCTTATGTATTCTCAGACACCCTCAGACATCTAGACTTTGACATATCTGACAGCAGCCCCTATACCTGGGTAACAAACCAACATCTTGTTTCAAAATAAAAATAAAAATAAAAATATAAAAAGCTGATGATGTAATGCAATGGGAGAGCTTGTCTAGCATGTGTGAGGCCCTGGATTCAATCCCAAGTATTACAAAACAAAGTACTCTCTGTTTCATCAGGCAAATATCACTCTAGATCAGTGATGGCAAATCGTTTAGAGCTTTTATACAGCTGGTTGTGGCCACAGATTCTCCCACACTTCTCTAGACTCACTCTCTCTCTCTCTCTCTCTCTCTCTCTCTCTCTCTCTCTCTCTCTCTCTCGGCTCTGATTCTGGGGTTTTTTTTTTTTTTTTTTGAGACAGGGTGTCGCTTTGTAGTTCAGGCTGGCCCTGAGCTCAGCCTCCAACTCACATCACAGCAATCCTCCTGCCTCTGCCTCCCCAGTGCTAGTATTACAGGCGTGAGCCACCACGCCTGGCACTGTGGTATGTGGTATGTGATTGCTGCTGGGCTTGAGTCTCCAGGCCCAGTAATGTATGTGGTTACCGGGAATCGAACCCTGGTCCTTGAGCTTGCAAGA